>JAKGSA010000668.1:168020-206164 GCA_033558755.1 Philaethria dido
TATATATATATATATATATATATATATATATATATATATTGTTTACAGTATTTAATATATGTAACATACGAATCGGCGCTTATTTATACTAACTAGTGTCCCCGTCGATGCGTTGTCTTTACCATTGTATGTATAGATAGCACTTTAAATAAACAGGGATGTCAAACCATGATAGTATGTGTAACATTTATATTATTAATTTAATATACTTTTTATGTATTATTTTTAAATAAATATTAGCATTCTGCACTCATCTATATAAACTATAAGTGTGCCAAATTTCATGCTCCCCTGTCCGCGTAATTTGCGTAAAAAAGGGTACAAAAATGTTGGTTCACGGTTTTATATACATATAGATATAAGTATCTACGAAAGAGTTGTTAATTCAACTATTCTAGGAAAAAGACAACAAAGCAACAAGACAAGAGGTCCGTACGGAATGGAGGAAACTTGTAGAGATAAGTTTTTGATAAACATTTTGCACATTTCTTATTCTTGCGACGTTTAAGATGTTTTATCATATAAAAACAAGTTACTGCAGCATAACGGATCATTTTTTGCTAGATTACTTGCTAAACGACTGGCCTTTGACTTCTAAACGATACGAGAGTGGATCGATACTCTGCTGCAAGTCATTATTATTATCTATATAACTTTTATACTATGATTCATATATCTTATCCGCACTTTCACGTTTTATCTGGCTTAGCTGGGTACCTAGTGACAAAACACTCCGTTCACCGCATTCCGAAATAATTCAAAACATTGCATATTGTATGGCACAACTCAATGCTGCACTTTGAACTTTTGAAGTAACAGAACGGAGAAATGACAATAATTTAAATTTAATAATCCCTCCGAGTAGCAATCGAACCCACAATCAATCGTATTTCAAACGTTGTTCCACTGCGCCACGGCGGAGTATAATTTTATTAATTATTTATAATAAAATATTACTTATCCATATTTATAATTATTAGAATATTCCTAAACTCTACTAACTAGTATTGATTTACACATAGTGAACTGATTACTTCATGTATCACTTTCTCACGCGACAGATGTTTGCATTTATCCAGCTACGTAAACAATTGTTTATGTTCTATAAGACTTCTCGAAAATGTAATCATATTCTGACATATATTTACGAGTAGGTATTTATTTATTTATTTATTTATTGGTTTATTGGTTTATCACATAAGTACAGTTACAATATATATAAAATACAATTACACTTTAAAAAAAAAAAACATTTTTAGAAGAATACAGTAACCGTACACATGTATGTTACGATAAACACCACATGCAATATTAATGTGAGAGAAAATAACATATAAACGAAAGGGATTATCGTTCATAAATTTACAAAACTGCTAAAAATGATATGATTATGATGCTGGTATGATTTAATTTTCTTGTATTTTTGAAGCAGACAGGAAGAACCTATTGCTGTATTATTTTTTTCCACTTTCCGCGTAATTTTGAGACCTTTCTTATAATATTTAATATTTGATTTTAAATGTTTAGCATATTTTTTGTGTCTTCATAACTTTTTACTGTGTGAGCTAATTTTTATGTTTTTTTTATAAGATATCTAATGCTTCTAATATGGTCCCATTTAAATTAAGACTATTCACATTAGTATTTTTTGAGTTATTCGTAATAATAATACTTTTTGTTACATTTTCTTTGAAGTTTTCCTTATTTCTTTTTTTGTTAAAATCTTTATTATACTACTTATACTGTTGACTTAAAGACTTTATTAAAATAATCTATTTGTTAATTTTATATGTACAATTTATACTGGTCGTTATCAATCAGCCTCTCAATAACACTTGGATGGGCTAAAACAAATAATCGATTAACTAGAAATCGAGATAAATACATCCTACGAGGTCCTATCTCTTGTTGACGTGCAAGGTTTGTATAAATATGTGTTTGTATGTAATTGTATTGTATGTTTATTGTTATCTAATAATTATTAATAGTTTGTTGATTATTGTTATATATTAGTATTTCAATTACGTCAGTATAATGAGAGTAGTTAATTATTCACAGCTGCACTATACATATACATATATCAGTATCAATTTACACATAATATTTGTTCGTAATTTTCGATATTTTATCTTTTTTTCTACACTAATTCTATATTGGAAATTTTTAATTGAAATAAAGTCTAAAAGATACATTTGTCTATTTCCAAAACGCTTTTATTAGCTTAACTTTTATCTACATATGTGTACAGTGGCGAGGGGTGAAAATTTTAGTTAGGCAAGCCGATAAATTTAGAGAAACCGGTGTATATTTTGGGAAGTCGGTAATTTTTAGAGAAACCGGTATAGGATGTGAAGGTATTTAGTAATTTCACTGTCGAGTTTTGGTGATGACCTTTTCTTCTTTTAAGATGTTTAAGATGCCAGAGCTTGTTTTTTGCAATTTTACACCCAATATTTTCCTGGCAACTTTTTTTTAGGTCTCATAATTGTACTTTGAAAAGTTAGGCAAGCCGGTGGGAAACGTGTAGTATGGCCTAGCCACTGATATATATCAATGTAAGAAAACTCTACAACGCTCCGTTAATCCACTTGTTGCTGTCCGATTCGCTTGAAAATTTGCATAATTCCGGATGCGACGATAATACTATTTTTTATTAACCTTTATTAACCTGATGGCCAGAAAAAACAAGAACAACAAGAAACTCATTTAAAATCATTTTGTTATTTTTTTGTAAATAAATTTGTATTCTATTCATATATCTTGTGTTGTATTTTAGACAGCAGAATGTCACTTCTTCGGATGCTTATGTAAAAATTTTTTTGTGCTCCATTTATGTGTCCATACTGAATTATTACCTTATAACCTGAATATAGATACATTTAAGAACACATATTAAGAGCACGCTTAATGTGCACGGCAAATCGTGCGCACACCCGTAACTAATATAACAATGTAACGGTACGTTTTAACTCGAATCTCCAAGCTGACCTTGCGCCTCCATCATCATAGCCGACGATAAAATAACGAAGACCCACTCTATTCCAATTACAATTTTACGCACTCGCGTGTATATTTATATTTATGAATATTACGATTAGATACTATAAAAAAGTGTAGGGAAAGGTGATGTAGCATGCTTAAGTTTAGCATGCGAATTAGACGCATATGCGTTTGTGGCATGCGTGTGTTGTTTATGCGTCCCAATAAAGTATACTAGAGTTCCTGTTGACGCGTTAACAACGCGTTGTCTATCAATGTATATGTCACTTTATAAAAACATGCATGTCAAACCATAGTATGCATGTCAAATATAGTAGTGTGTGTATTTGTTTTACTAATTTAATATATTTTTATGGATTATTTTAAAAAGTCATTTATTGTGCACTCCTTCGCTATGTAGACTATAAGTGTGCCAAGCTTCATTCGCCTCCGTCCACTTAATATTCGTAAATATGTAGATGTACCATGGTTTGGCATATATGTCGTATATTTTTGCATGCATTTTTCTGTATGTTACAGTATTAAATAACAATAAAAAAAAATGAAAGACACTAACTTGAGATATAAAAGTATCATAATAAAGGCAGTTTGATAAAAAGTAGGTACTACTAGATATTATTTTATGATATGCACAATTTTAACATGCACGTACCTACATGTTATTAGAGGTACATATTTATTACTTTTGATAACGTATGCAATAGACGCATTTCGCTTTCTCTATAAACAACACTTTGCACACTCGTATATAATTTATTCTTTGCAATAAAATATATTTCGTTAAACCTTAATGTCAATTTTCAAAAACAATTGCTCTTGTTTATTCTATTAAAAAAGCGTAAAACATCATTTTCTCCCGCATATCAAGGTGAGATGAGCCAGATGAGGATCTTGTACGTCCACTGTCCATCTGAATGTTTTGAATAACGGAACAGTAGCCACGCTTTGGATTACTTTGCAAGGTGGGGAAATGAAAATAATAATTTAAATATAATTCTTATCCTGATTGGATATTGAATCTGCAACTATAGTCAGACGCTGTCCTACTGCGTCACGACGACATAGATTCTGTTGAAACTCTTTCATGCTTTATAACAACCGTAGTGGTGCTTAGAGAAAAATAAATAATTGCATAAAAAAAGAACGCAACTATTACAAAAAAACATTTATTTGTTTAGAGTATCAAAGACGCCAACATAATTATATTCTCTTTCTATATGTGGTTACATGTTTACAAACTGCTAATAATGCCTGCAATTTTCCTTAACTTTGGTATACAAAACTAGTTTTTAAATTGCAAGAAATAAATTTGTTATGATGGGATATCTTTATATAAATATGTGAAGCAAAAACTTTTTACGAAAATTACGCGGACGGAGGAGCATGAAATTTGGCACACTTATAGTTTATGAGAAGATATGAGAAGGAGTGCAGAATGCTAATATATTTTTTTAAATAATGCATAAAAAGTATATTAAATTAATAAAATAAATGTTTTGTATAATAAAAAACCATGGTTTGACATCCATGTTTATATAAAGTGTCATACATTGCTAAAGACAACGCGTTGTTAACGCGACAACGGGGACACTAGTCTATATAAAAATGTAGTAAATATTTTTATTTTATAAAAGAAGTATCTTATTAGCCTTCATAAGTGCCAGATTCATTACGTTATAGGGAGAGGATCTGGAAGCAGCGATCGAAGGAAGCTTGAAAGGCACGTTTAAAATACGTATTACTACTCGCCTCCACTGCTTGAAGCCCTCTCTCTATCTAACCAAATTTGAAAAGATCCTACTAATGCCGCTTTCGAAATACGTGCTCAAATTAACTGATGATAGTTCTAGACAGGCCGAGGTCTTTCAGTAGGTTATAGAGAGATTTCGCTTTTAAACCCTTCTAGTCCCTACTTTTGAGGCGTTGAAATTAATTCTGTATCTATTCTTGGTCAGTTCATTGCTAGGATTATCGAGAAGCATTGTTTGCTTTGTAATTATGATCTATAGAAATATTTCTTTCCCAAGAATATATATTATATATAATATTCTCTTTGACTACCCCGCTAGGGATGAAAGGTGAAGTTAAGTTTTAAGTTATATATTATGTAATTGTTTAATATTAATAAAGCGGTCAACGACGCAAGCGCAAGCAAAACCACATGCTAGAAACATGAGTTAGGAACATGATTGTAATATATACAGGTCGGCAAATACTTAGCAGTATCGTATTTATTGGTCGTCAGTGTAAATCAGCCGGGCGTTGGCAGTTGCGAAATGAACGCCTTCACTGCGTTGGCGAAACATCACACGATCTGTTATTTTCTAATTTAGTATTAAATTCTAAAACCGCTTTTGGTTGCTGCCTACGTTGCATTTAACTATTTATTATTCAATATAGAATAATACATGGTGATTGAAGTTTATTAATGAAATTAAAAGCCTGTCGTGTCGCAGAGACACAAGCGTGCGACTGTAACGCGACGAGTTGTGTGTTCGATTCCCAGTCTAGCAAATGCAAATAATAAATAATATTTAGTATTTTCAGTTCCTCGCTCTAGTACCAAGGCAAAGCGCGGCGACGGAAATGTTAAAAGAGGACGGAGTGTCTAGACAAGGTTCTCTAGTTCCTTCTGACTAACCTATGTGCGGGATACAACGTGAAGCTAAAAAATATAATAATAATGAAATTTGTATAAAATAGTTGCTTACTGAGTAGCAGAAAAGATAGCGGAATTCTATGTTGCTATTTATAGGTATATGTCTTTAAATGGATTTTTACCTACCATTCGCGTTCCATTAGACCAGAGGTTCATAATATTTTGAGTTTAATTTTGGAGACAAACTCATTTCTCGAAAACAAAACATTAGACAAAGTCACCTTGCTATGATATTTAGTTTTTTTTTATTACAATGTGACCAATATTTTTGACCCAACAGATGTTTCACCCACTAATGCTTTCGATGGGGCACACTTTGAGCATAACTGCCTTAGACACATTGCGTTGCGCTATTATTATTTGAACAACATAATGTTATGATATTGTCAAAAAAACTGATGCGATACCATTATCGTAAATATATATAAATATGACTGAATTTATTAATTCAAAAAAGAAGGAAAAGTTAGGAACAATAGGTTAGAAATATAGCTCGAATAAACAAAACTTTGTAAGGCTTATTTATTGCTTACATATATCTTACTGTATTGTTTATATTAGTTTTTTGTTGGATATTATTATTTATTAGCCTTTCAATATGTGCAGTGTAAAATATCCATGTACATACATATATGATGTGTATATCTAAATATAGACATTTAAGCACATGCAAGTTACAGCTATTTAGATGTAACAGTACAAACGCACAGCTGAGCGTGGTGCCATTGATTCATTACGGTCATTCGTGGCCGTTACCTAAGATGTTACCGCTTCACTTGTAATGCCCCTATAATTCACGACACGCTATATGGCTTGTATGTTGTGTGTGTTTGTGCGCTATGTATTGAATATAGAATAGATAAAGTCGGTATATTGAGTGTTTATATACTGTTAGCTTAAAAAACATTATTTAAATAGCAGTAGGTTTTTTATCGCTATACAGTCTATAGCAACGTTTTCAAGAACACTATCAAATATTTTTGATGCTTAAAACCCACATTTTTAATTCAAAATTAAAATTTTGTAATTTCGCATTTTTAATTAACTCAATTGCCAAAATTCGTAGTTTAAAACGATTTCAGACTAAATTTATAGTTATTTTACAGTAAATACTTACGTTATCTACATATTTCGTATGAATCCCAAACTGTCTTCACTAAATAAGAGAATGAAAGGGAAAAGTTGTAGAAGAAATACTTAAAGAGCGCAAGTTTCACAACTTTCATAAATCTTTAAAAGTCATGATCTTTTGAAATGCGGCCACTTATTTTCTACTAATGTGGAGGAGTTAACTAATAAGCACTTCGTCACAGTCTGTTTACTATAAAATTTATATTTATCTTGCAACGTATTAAGATCATAACCTAAAGAAGTTCGTTTCAACGTTTTTTAAAATTAATAAAGTTCTACATAATATACCTATTAGTTGATATCTGAAAAAACAATTTTTTTTCTATGACAAGTAAAAAAGGTGGTAGAAAAAATTTATCTGTTGTCGTCATTATTAAAAAAAAAAAGAAAATGACACGCAAGGTTGGCGGGAAAACATTATGACAAACTGAGAATTTCATCAGTAAATTTGAAATTCTTATATTTATTTGGTTGTGTAATATTAATTTTTGTTTTTAATTCATTAGTTCTATGATTTTTGATACTAAAGATGGCGGATGTACCTATGTATGGATAGACTTATCTACGTATATACAAATATATTTACAATTTTATTTGCCATAATATAATATTTTAGTGCCAATTTAACAACTCTAATTCAATTTATCATTTTCCAAGAAAATGAAATATTTCACGCTCTGAACTAAGTAAGATTTATTATAAATCAATTTAAGTCTTAACTTTTGAATCATATTTCTTACAAATGTGATTTATTTATTATTGAAGTGCCCTTGCTCGATTTGAGAATAAAATTAAAAGCTTGTTTCAGTAATCGATAAGAGAAACATTTTTTATTACATACTGCTCGAATTTCTGAAACATGTAGAGCCAAATGATAATATTTATTTTCACCTAAGTCTAGTATTTTGGGCGGTTAAGATGAAAATAGTGATATAGTTCTTCACTTGCAATCAAGAATGGAAAACGACGCTATGATGACATCTTAACAAATGTGGACATACTAAAAATCAATTGTCTCTATTGATTAATTTATTCTCTAATTATTAAGGAGTTTATTTCGTTTGCGTTTGTAGATAATTAAATTATACTTTTATTATTTATATTCGTTTTAAGTGTCAATGGATTGATAAGACGATTTATATATAAATATTTTTTTTTAAAGATTAATAACCATTTTAATTCCGTCATTGACAGGTTAAATAAAAAAACTATATCAAAAAAAATGAGCAAACGAAGCACATCAGATAAAAACTAACATATAAATTAAAAGTGCTTGTTCTGAAAGCTATCCATATATTTTGGATTTATCACTGTTTTTTTTTCACGACTGATATTTTATAACTTACCCTTCCATACTTTTTTTTAGTAATAACTTAATCAGCAAAGTTACTTGCGTATTTTACTCCATTGTCCTCATGTGGAGCAATCTGAACAAACATTACACCCAAATTGAGATGAGCTAATATTTACATGCCACAACGTTAATATGTTAATGTAAAATGCATGTAGTATCGTCACGAAAACGGTTGCATGAGTCCAGTAAATAGGATTGCCAACACTTCTTTGGCAAAATAGTATTTTTCTAAATAAGTTTTATAAAATATAGAACTTTTGACGATTATTGCATATTTTTACCGACTTCAAAAAAAGGAGGACGTTATCAATTAGACACAACTTTTTACTAGGTGAACTTATTTTGATGCATTCTTTTTTATGTCATAGGTAGTGCCTCCAATGTGATTATTTAAATTTAGTTACGACTTGACTAGTAATTTTTGAGTTATTCATAAAAAACTACCTTTTAATGCATTTTATTTGATGTTGTTTCCGTTTTTTGGTAAAATCTTTATTATAGGTACTTACTTATACAATATTAAATAGTTAATGTAAGGCGGGTTGAATTTATTTGCTATATTTCGTTATTAAAATATAGTATTTTTGAATACTATAACTTCAACAATATATACAAAGACCCAAAATAAAATAGTACAATATCACAATATGGTTGACAACCCTAGAAGTAAGTGTGTATTCACTGCTACATAAACTGTTGCAACTGAACGTTTGTGAATAGCCTTCCACTCTGTTTACATAAACGTCTGTTGGACATTAGCGAACAAAATTGTTGGCTAATTTCAGATAATTTTTAATTTAAAGAATATGTTTGCAATTTTGGTAATTAAACCGTTAAATGAACATCTTCTTTAAATCTGTTTTTTTTTTATGTTAATATAGTTTAAGTATTATGTAAAACACGTTTTGAACTCCAAATGTTTCACTTTATTGTAAAATCACTGTACACATAAATAATATAATATAAGAATTTTTTTTAAAGATACCAAATTGTAACACATGAAATATAAATTTATCAGAATATATTATTTTTAATCTATTTCATTGTTTCAAACAATTTTATATTTAAAAAAAAAACGGATTTTATAGTTCAGAACAAAATCACGAGATACAGGTCCAGTATATAAAATAATATTTTAAATTTTACTAACTGTTAACGTAATTAGTGAATATGGAAGATACGAGAGGAATGTAAAAAGGCTAAAGGCCTTCATCAGGATAACGGTGTTCCGTGCATTGATAGGCACAACGTTAGCATAGTCGCTCGTTTGGCTATAAACTAAGCAATACTGGTACAGCACTACACTGTCATACGACAGCGAATCTTGTATGGCAGAAGAAGGATGAAAAAAAAGTTGAATGCAATAGGATTAGGTTCTTTTCATGGGTTATGTCGAGTCCCGCAGAACACATTTCTACTGCAAGATTTGATGAACGAGCTGAGGCAGTCGAATATAGAAATACATTTGTATGAGCATGGTCGTTTACAGTAAACGTACAGAGAAATAAGTTTAGGTAGTTTAAGAAGTGATTAAAGTATGTATGATGCTAGAGTAAGTGATAAATGGATAGGTTCTTCGGGAGTAGGATCATTGTTACTGGAAAACGGCAACGTAAAAAGCATAATGACCCCTGCAGAGCACATGTCAAAAGGTTAATGAGTTAACGACAACCGACCGAGCGTAAAAGGAATGCATCCGTAAGGTTTAGCGCTCCGTTCTCTCTGACTAATTGACCATCACGCTAGCTATAAGCGTGAAGATCATAAAAAGATTTTCAAGTCCCAATATGTAATTACCGTATACTATTGCGCGGAATCTATTTTTATTAAAGTGAACTATCGCTTATTTCTATTTATACATTAAACATTCGCAATAAGAATGACATGATTAAAATTGCGCAAAGCGGGTCATATGTCGACGATCGTTTCTGCTAATTTTATAGCTCACGTAGAACAGCTTAGGTAATATTCTGTTAGATAGTAATCAATCCTTTACTCTGTAATTGGTATAATGCACTTCTTGTTAGTATGACATTTATAACTACATATAAGTAGGTATTTTATGATAAAAATGAAAAATAACTTGTTGTTAATAGTTATAAGCGCGGCGTTGAGTTCCGCCACTCAGTGCGCAATACCTCAAGTCGGCAGAAAGTAGAGAACGGAAATATAGAATAGTGTCTTAACACTAGGTAGCTTCTGCTACTGTTACTGTGTGCGGAATAAAGCGTGAAGCTAAAAAATATATATGTTTGAACTTATAAAAAATTACCTTGGACACTTTAATATATTTTTGCATAATATTTTATGAAGATACTTACCCATTTTATTTTCGTGCTCTTAAATCCTTTTCATATTAACTCTAGTAGAAATAATGTAGCCTCGTTATCTATGTTTTTTTTAATTAAAACCACGAGCAACGTTGATGCAGTTAGGATATGCTTGACTGAGCACAATAATTGTGGGTTCGAATTCCTTTCGGATATAAAAATATATATATCATTATATGGATTTCTAAGGCCAAGATAAATAAAGCGTGTCGGTTCGATTAGCCACTCAACAAACAATGCTAACCAAAAGATGCTAAATAAAAAATGGAATAATTTATCATTAGATTCTCACTCTTGCACCATTCGCTTCACATGAGATCTTCAAATAGCACACTTGTACAATAATAAATCAGAAACGAACACGTCTAATGTCCGCAGTTAACGTAACCTCCTGCTTTCTTATACAATTAAGCCCTAAATTGTAAAGAAACTTTCAAAGTAAAAACAATCAAGTCACAATTTCTCTGTCAGTCGCGAGTAATTAATTTAACTGGATACTCTGAGTGCATTAGCCTAGAAAGTGCTATAAGAAAACGAAAGCACATACTCGATTACTCACTTTTTCTACGCTATAGTTACATATTATTATAATACAATGGAAGGTCTCTAATAGTTCGTGCGCTAACCATTCAGTTTGTGGACTATTGTTTGTTTATGTGTAAAACAGTTAAAAATATGTGATTTCTTATCATTATTACTGTTTGTTGATAAGAACACCGAATCATTACAAAATATGGATTATTTTGTAATGATTGGGTGTTCTTAACTTATATGTATTTTTTATTGTGGAAAAAAAATTGTATGTATCTGTGGCAATATTGTTTCGTGTGTACATTATGAAATCTTCATTGATATCTTTATGTAGGTCTTATATAATATTAATAAAGACTCTTGTTTGTATATATCTTTACTTCCCGCAATTCTCAGTGTAAAAGAGAAAACCTGTCGACAAGTACTATAATTCAGTTATCTCTCAATAATTTAATAATTATTTTATATTTGCTTACACAAGTAATAAATAGTTACGAGAGGACATCAGCGACGTAGTGGGATACTGACTTTAAACTCAATTGGTCATGGGTTCGATTCCCACTCAGGATAATCATAATATTTTTTTTATTTTTTTATTTGTCCGCTCTGTTAAGTCATACATTTAACATGCGACTCGAATTTGGACGAAAAGTCAAAAAAGATGCCCTGAAGCTCTCGCTTATTTAAATATTATAATTAGGTACACCATTTAACAATAACCTCAAATAGTACTCAGTATAATAACATTAGACAACTATAAATAGCGTTTCAAATTATATGCGACACATAAACCACATTATCAACCGGTCACTGGTCTATTGTAGAGCTAATTTATTCGCCAATATGCGTAGGCACTGTATTATAGCCTGTGCCTAAATTAAGTGAACATTTAGTATGTGGGACACCTGTACGGGTCACTGAACGTGTGCTCATGTGGAATATTGTTATTAAAGTGAATGCTTTAAATGAAGCTTAAATATAGAATTATAATATGTAGGCGGTATAAAGGCCTGCAAAACGTTTTTTTTAACTTTATGTATCTATATTCTATAATATAAATGTTATATAATTTGTAACCTTATCGAACTTGGGAATTAAATCCTTATCACATTACGACTCAACCGACTTCTAAAAAGCAAGAGGTTCTCAGTTCGACTATTTTTTTTGCGTGAATAATTTTTATACAATTACTTTTTACAGGATGAACCGATTTTGATGATTCTATTCTTATAAGACAGCTAGTGTTTGATATGGCCCATTTAATTAAGATCTGACGAGTACTTTTAGAGTAATTTTTTAGTACATTTCGTTTAAAGTCCATTTTTTTATTATTATCTTTATTGTAATATAAGATACCTTCTATTTCATATATACAACATATGTAAAAATCACGTATATTGTTATTTTACTATATATTTAAAAAAAAAATATTTGTATTTGACACTCCGCTAGACATTTTTTTTATTTTACAATTTCAAATAAATGTACACGTCCAAAATTATAATGAAAACATCTTTATTTTCAGATAATTGAGCAGGAGGTGGTAATTGGTGGGGGTGGCAAACGATGATCGCGGAGTGTGCCGAGCTGAGCCGCGCCCGGCATGATGGCCGCGCTATCCTGCTACCAACCGTGTCGCTCGCACCTCGCGCAGCCTGCTAGGTAAACAACTACTTAAATATGTAACAATAGAAATCCCAAAATAATTTAAAAAAGTTTTTAGAATAATACTTTTAGTGTAGCTGATAATTTTAGCTAAGCTAATGTAAAATTGAGCTCACATTTTTTGCTTAGTAATATTATTATTTTGAATTGATATGCATTTTCAAAATTAAAATATTTTATTTCAAACTTAAATATGACAACTTCTTCCGTACAGGGAGGTTCCAGTAAGTCACTTTAACATATATGTACCTAAAAAATCTTACCTTCTTTATTATTAATAAAATTATTATTATCTTTATGTTGCAACTATATTATTTATTCTGTGTAACTATTGACTTAAAACTCTACCCGATACTTGATATTCTTCAAAGGCTTGCGAGGACATGAAACATGTTCAATTCCAGTGAACCCTCCCATTTACTTAAAATAATGAGCATTCACATAAAATTAAGTTACTGTAACTTGGCAATACCCAAAAAATAATATCCATACCATCATATTATACTAGATCATAAAGCATAGCTGGCTGAACCGACTTTGAATTCATGCATTTTAATTGGTACAATGATACAGTTATAATGTACTTCCAATAGTAACATGCTAGCAGTACATTAATCGATATCGTGCACCAGTAATTACCCTCTATTGCCTCCAAGCTCGACCCGCAAACTAACAATCGATGCCTTATAATTATTAGAGTTTTTGCTCACGTCTTCAATTGCTCTTGCCTACCAATTAATGATAGTTATCGTCACTGTCATTGATATGTATATCGTTTTATAATTTACGTAGGAGTAGTATTATGGGAGTTACTAATATGTACTATGAATATCTATATATAAATACGTGAAGCAAAAACTTTGTAACCCTTTTTACGAAAATTACGCGGGTGAAGGAGCATGAAATTTATCACAATTATAGTTTATATAGAGAAGGAGTGCAGAATCCTAATATATTTTTTTTAAATAATGCTTAAAAAGTATATCAAATTAATAAAATAAATGTTACACACACTACCATGGTTTGACATCCATGTTTATAGAAAGTGACATATACATACATTGCTAAAGACAACGCGTTGTTAACACGACAACGGAAACACTAGTATATTTTATTTCATATTTTTATTGAAAAATATAAATGTTTATTTCATAGAGAAACGTACATGAAAGCGTTATTAAGTCTTTAAAATATTCTTTTTTATAAACTAATTTATAAAACCCATATTGTATATTCATTTCTTTTATATTAAAATACACCTGTGGTATACTCAAGAATTATAATTTCCTAACCACGTATTGCTTTTACCAATGTTTAATATAAAATTTCTAAATGCTATTTATAATTTAGGTGCCTCGACGACGACGACGACCCAACATCAGCAACCCTATCAGTACGCAGACGACAGTTCATAGAGAGATGTCACGAAACACGGACGGGACGACATCGCGACCTCATACCTGAGGTCTCCGTGAAAAGGACCAGGGAGGAGTTGGCCAAGCATGCGGCACAAAATAACCAGTTAGCGAGGCGTCTGAATGTGGAATCTGGATGGTCGAAAGTTGAGGAAGTCCGGAAAAAGTTTGAGGGTGCTGCGACGACTTCTTATTCGAGATCCTTTGAATCTCCGCCTAGGTTTGTTTATTTTATTATTTGATTGTAGTGTAAGATATATTTATATATTGTATAATCGCCGTTGTGCCCATCGTTGCGCAGGGACACGGTGTTACATTATAATATAATTGTACGTACATA
Source organism: Philaethria dido (assembly GCA_033558755.1). Classification (NCBI taxonomy): domain Eukaryota; kingdom Metazoa; phylum Arthropoda; class Insecta; order Lepidoptera; family Nymphalidae; genus Philaethria; species Philaethria dido. The sequence continues at coordinate 182,446 of JAKGSA010000668.1, forward strand.
TAGAGTACAATAAGAATATAGTAGTAAGTGCAAGTCTAAATCAATATTCAGGAAATCAAACAATATGCACTCGCTCAAGCGAAGTCAATTGTTCTCTGAAATCTTAATCGTTCTTTTTATATTTATAGTTTTATATTTATAGTAATATGATGGTTCATGACACATATACTAAGTACCTAACGTTCGAATTACGCGAGAGTAATATCAAATCAACAATTGAAAACCATTTACACGCGCGTCAAGTTTTGATGTTGGCCATAAATATCCTTGGTTGTCCAGAACGCACTCTAACCAATTAATCTTGACTATCGAACTAACATTTCTGGGAACTAGCCCAGGTTAAATATAATTCCACTAAATGGTACTCGAAAAGCAGTTGTAACACTAATGACTGCTTTATCCGCCATAAGCTTCAGCTAACGAGTCAGGGTAATCAGAAACCGGCTCCATTAAAATTTAGTTAATAGTATTCATTTAAATATTAATTACGGGTATTTACAGACGTCGTCTAGCAGATTCACTGTTCGCTTCGTTTAAGTTGCCTCGCAAGAAGGACATGGCGGCTTCACGCTCGATGCAGACAACAATGCCGCAGCAGAAACGGAAGTCGGCGGTGGAACTGCTCGCTGAAACTAAAGCTTTCTATGTAAAGTCTGAGACGGTTTTGGATAGGAAGCAGGAGCTGCCTTTGAGGGTAAGTCTAATAAATGGTTAGAGAGTAATAAATAAATTCATAATTTGTAATAAAAATCTTTCGACTCTATATATCATCAATACTATGTTGTTTACTATACTATGACGTTTTTGTTATAAAAGAAGGCATGGACAACATTGAATATATGTTTTTATAGACTCAAGTCGGTTTCATATACTTTATACGGAATTTGACGTTTCTTTTGATGATTATATTTTTCTGAGAGATTTTTTAAAATATTACTGAAACCTTCATGCAATATTATTAAGTATACCTTTATTCTCAAATGTTTATAAAATATTAATTTAATATGTAAATAATTAATTTAAATTTCTTTGTGTTAGGTAAGCAGCGGCCTAAGTCAAGCGATAGCGGCCGGTGGCTGTCATCTCGTCAGTTCGGGAGCGCTTAATAATGAATGCTGTAATCCATGTAAGTCCTCATTAAATATTTTTACCTGTTTAAAGATACAGTACCTGGGAATGAAAATATTTATTTGTGTAAATTACCTTTTTGATGTACTGTTACATAAAAAATTAGATACTAAACTTACTGACTTAACTTTAAGATATACATTGTATATCTACGGTATATGTGGTATAGTTATGGATGTAAAGTGAGTGAGTAAATATTAACAACTAGCTTTCCGCCTGCGGCTTCGCCCGCGTGGAATTTGGTTATATCGCGCGACATGGTAAGGAGTAGCCTATAGTCTTTCCCAAGGTCTAGACTATTTGTTAAAATTGCTTAAGTGGTTTAGATGTGAAAGTTGTAAACAGTTGAACAATCTTACATGATTTTATGTTTGACAATAAGGAACTTCCATACAAACTTTCATCCCCTATTTCAACCTCTTCTACCATTTTTTCGCAATAAAAAGTATGGTATGTCCTTTCCCAAGTTCAGTTCTATTTTCATACCGAATTTCATCAAAATCTGTTCAGTGGTTTAGGCCTGAAAGCGTAACAGGCAGACAGACAGAGTTACTTTCGCATTTATAATATTAAGTAAGGATAGTAGAATATGAATTCATTCCTGCCCTGCTCGCTTTGGTTTATACCGAGGTAAATAGACTTAGTAAGAACTATATCAACAAAATTATATTAACAATACACAACAAATTTTAAAAAAGTGATAAACAAAAAACTACATTTATCAATTGTTCTTAGTCGAAAAGTTAATATTCTTTTGGCCCAAATTTACATTTCCACTATAATTAAGCAGTCGCCATGTCTGATAATATCACTGTACTGTATTTGCCACCGGAAATTATTCTCATCAACTAATATGCCGAATTTCGCACGCGCTCCACTTGTGCGTTTTCCTATGAATAAATGTTACTGTTGATTATAGTAACAAACACTTGCTATTATTAAAATTATATTTGTTTCTTTTTTCTTGGTAATTTTTTTTACCTGTTATTTTTAATCGTTTATTTGAAGCTATGTTTTATGTTTTTCTATAACATATATTTAAAATAGCATTATTCATTATTACGCATCTTGATGAATATCAAATTTTCTTTGGTCTCAAATCCAACAACGGATAAAGTTGAAAATAAAAAAAATTATTACATGTATTATGTTTGCTTGACTTATAAATATGTTTATATTTTATTACATCGTAAAATAACTTCAAATAATTTGAAGTAATTTTAATAATTTGTCATTTCAATATTTGTTTTTAATGTTGTATTATATAATTAAGTTTTTTTTGCTTTAATTTAAGATGCAACAACTCGCATATCGAGCACGCGTCGAGCAGTTAGCGCTGGCGAGGGCCTGCAGAATACGTTGAGACGACTTCTAGAACATTCTGACAGTAGAGAGAATGTGTACTCGCCTGCTTATGTTTGTAAGTTTGTGTTTCTTTAAATAATCCGTGTTAAATATTTTTATTTAAGGCAAATTTAATTCATTGCTGTAGAATAGCATATGACTGTAAACGCCATTGGTTATGGGTCTACTTGGGGGATGATCATATGAAAATTATTCATATCAATTTATATCACTTCGCTCTAGTAAAGCAAGGCGCGACGTTGAGTTTCAACAATCAACATATATTATATATATTTATACTTTTTACTTTTAAATATATAATATATAGTTTTCGTTCTTACTTTACTTTGTTCCTATTTGCTTACCACACAAATGTTCTACAAATATTCGGTGTAATTTGTGTTAATTTTATACAATATTTTATTCAACAGTGGGTACTTTGTAATTTTTTTAATACAAATAAATATTTTCTATAGTATATTAAAATACTAATGAAATTTCCAGCTCAAAAAATGTTCGCCGAATCGCGTCGCCTCAAAGACTCGTATCCAGACCGCGACCGTTCGGGGCACACTTCCGGTACGTTCTCGGGCACATCGTCTTCCGGTTCCGGTTCCAAGGATGATAAGAGCAGACCGCTAAGTTTTGGTGACGCTAGAGTATTCTTCCCGGAATCCTTTGTAATACCACGTCAAAGGCCTAGTGAATGTGTTATTAAAAGCACTTATTCTATACGTGAGTGTTTTTTTAGATTTGTTTAGTTATAATTGTTTTTTTAATAATTATTGAATTCGGGTAGAAAGAGAACGGAGTGCTTTGACTATTCAATTATGTCAGATAAAGAATGAAGGTGAAAAAATATTCAATAACTTACATAATTCATAAGGCAACGGTATGTAAATAATTAATTTCAAAATTAAAAATTATAGCCCGTAACCTTCTCAACTGCACAACGATTGCGACATCGTTCTCTCTCTCGCAAAAACTACTGAACGAAAGTTTACAGTCAATAAAAAGTTGCCAGTAAGACATCACTTTTACATATTTACCCGCGTTTACTGTCCTCCTGTTCCTCTATGTAAAATTAACACAAAGATGGGAAATTCGTTTTTTTATTTCCAATATTATTTTTTTGAATTCCCATGAATAAATGTTATTGTGTAAAGTAATAAAAAAAATAATTATTACAATTATACTTATTTTTTTTTTATTTTGGTTATTTTAATAGTTTATTTAAAGCTATTTTTGATGAGAGTAATTTATTATTAGCAATATAATTGTGTTATATCCCAGCAAGTCCGCAGTCGAGTCCCCCGGGCGCGGACGTGGCGCCGCGCGGCGCCCCGCTCGGCGCCATCAGCCCGCCCGCAGAGTACGCACACTCTGCGCCCAGATACGTCAGGTACGCTATCTTTAAAGAATATCTCAACGAAACCAAGGAAATTTATATATATTTTTCAACGCGTTGTTTTTTTTTAACTTCGCGCTATATCCCGCTTATGTCAGGGTAGGCAGAGGGAACCAGAGAATCGAGTGTTAATACACTCCATTCTCTTTCAACAATTTCGTTCCCCACTTTCCGCTGAATTGAGGCAATGCGTGTTAAGTGGCGGAACTGAACGCCGCGCTTTGCCTTGTTGCCAAACCCAAGAAATGAAAATACTAAATTTTACATATCCTGGAGTGGGAATCGAACCCACGACCTTTCGCGTTCACAGTTGCACGTTTGTGCCTCTGCGCCACGACAGGCTTGTAAATCTTAAAAATCAATTAGTTGTTGTTAAATATTAGTGTCCAAACGAACATGGCGTTTATATTCATAAAAATATCCTACTTAGTTGTAATACTAACTAAAAATTAAAGTTAACTTTAAAATAAAGTAATAATATATAATTTATGTTTCCCAATTTTAGGTCAAACTCTCATTCACAACCGAGCGCTCGGGAAGACGATTGTACTAACATAAATAGTCACAAATCGCTACCGGATCTACACGCACAGGCTCACGGGTATCCTGAACAGTGAGTATTTAAATTTATTTATATATATATATATATATATCTTACAGATATGTATTAATGTGTTGAACAAAGTGACTAAACACTAGATTCTCCTGCCTACACTAAAGCTTAATAAAAGTAATAAGCTGTCGTAGCACAGAGGCACAAGCGTGCGACTGTGAACGCGACAGGTTGTGGGTTCGATTCCCACTCCAGGAAATGTAAAATTTAGTATTTTCATTTCTTGGGTTTAACAAGGCAAAGCGCGGCGTTGAGTTCCGCCACTCAACACGCAATGCCTCAATTCGGCGGAAAGGGGGGAACGAAATTGTTGAAAGAGTATGGAGTGTCTTAACACTAGAATCTCTGGTTCCCTCTGCCTACCCCGCTATATGCGGGATACAGCGTGAAGTTTAGAAACATTGCATATTAAGTGGCGGAAACAATGTCACCACTGTGTTTTAATTGTTAAATTAAATAGACTACTAATATTAAAATATTAGTATATTATCTTGTTCTTATTGAATGACTATTGATTATTTTTGAATGATTATTGATCTTATGTTTATTAAAAAAAATATTTGAAAAAATCATTAATTTATTTTTCCCATTTTCAGTGTAAATGTAGTAGTGGGCACTGAATCTATAGGTCGGTCGCCGCGACGACGTCGACATTCTGCTCACCACCGAACTGCTTCATGTTCTTCTAAAGGAACCAGGTAAGATTCCTTTTAATTAATTAGTAGATAAAATTTATCACTAATCCACGTAATACATTTTATAAAGAAGGCAATAAAAAATAAAAAAATATTACGCGCGTAGCTTTTGAACTCTTTTTGTTATTGTTGATGTAATTGATTTATATAGCCTTCTGAAAATATAATTAAAATAATTGTATTTATAATTGGTCGGAATTTAATTATTATTAAAAGTCTGTTTCACTATTTATAATATTATTCAAAGTCAAAGTCAAATAATTTTATTCAAAATAAGAAGTTACAGGCTTCATTTATTGAACGTCAAATAATTAACCACCAATTCACTACATTTAATGCCTCAGACCTGAGAAAAACCGGCGCAAGAAACTCAGCGGGACTTCTTTTTTTTTTCATAATTCAATGCTTTACATTAATATATTAATATTCTCTTGTTCCAGATCAAATCATTCATCCTTAATGTCTTCGTGTGATGCTTTCTCAGAACATCCGTCTCCCGGTGAAGAGAATTACCAATCGTATAATAGGTAAGTTACTGTAAAAAAAAAAAAAAACATTTTTTAAAGAAATCAAGTAAATATTAAGACACCTAATCTACTACTCTATTAAAGAAGTATAAGTTATTTAGCAGTAAAATACTATTTTCCAGTTTCCGCTCATTTCAAACATGAAACGTTAAATGCCGTAACTCAACTCCGCAATTTCTCTTACTAACCTTAGATTACATTTTCGAGACTCGTCGTGGGACAGGGTTTGTCTGTAAACACGGCTAGTTGTGATTACCACTTAATACATAATGTTTCGAAGTCGGGTGAAAAGCTGCTAACAGAATGCGTTGGCACTAGCTTCTTTCTGACTACCCTGCTAGGCGTGATAAAGGATGAAGCTGCTTATAAACATACGTGACTCTTGTTGCTCCAATATTAAGACACTATTTTCCAAATTATTGTCAATTCAAAAATTAAATCAATATGATTGATGACCCAACGCCTCGCTTTCTCTTACCAGTCTTTAATAGTGACTTAAGTAAATTATAAATTATAATAAGCATATTTGTTTGTCAGTCGTTGCGGGTCCTCGTTTGCTCGTGATTCTGGCGGCTCCAGCGGACACTACACGCAGCGCAGTGCGCCGCCGCACGCGCGCGACAACGTACAGCATGACCGCAACAGGTATATATAGCTAATCATTTTTTTTTATATATGTATGTAATAAACAAAAAATGTTACTTAAAAGTAGCTATAGTCCGCGCGCGATTCGAGTGCAGCTCTGAGAAATGTCCTAGTGTTGTGACACGAGGGTTGTTGAAAATGTATCGATAATTTACACGACAAAAAAATTATATATAATACTTATGAATTTTCAGTTTCTTTTTTGCATTTACTTGGCTTTGAATTTCCATCTGGCACACAGGTCGATAATCTATTTTTATGAGACGTCCTAATCGATAAGTTATTCTAAAACATTTTTCGCCATTTCAAGTGTTCGGTGATGAATAAAAATACGTTTTTTTATATTACTTGACATACTAGCTTCAGCTATTTTTATAATAAAAAATTAAAAGGTAACGCAACGTTAAATATTTAGTCGAGTATCTCTACACGTGCAAGACGCGTGCGGACAACCATATATAGTAGGCGATCAACAAGGGTGGGGAGAAATCCGGAAGTGTGCGCATCTCAAGTACGAAAACTTGTGACGAAGTATTCGTATCGTTATTGAAAGAATTTCTATGGGAATTAAAAAGCGCCCTTACAGTGTGGAATAGGAAGTTAATTTTTTCCATACAAAATGCTATCGATAACAACTGCGTTCAAATCGTGCGTGGACTATATTTAGGTGTCACTTCTTCGCCTCACACGTAGACTCGAGCGCAATGCTCAGTTGAATAAAAAAACTAAAATATAGAAGATTCATTTTGTGGAACACAATTATTATATAATATAATTTAATCTCGAATTCGGGCAGAAAGAGGAGAATGGTCTTAAATATTGTCTCGACACTAGGTTCTCCACCTACTCGGCTATGCGGAATAAAGCGTGAAGCTAAAAAAAAATACAAAATACTTATTCATTATAATAAAAAACATATCTCCCACGTACCGTGCAGGAGCTACACATGGCAGACGAGCGCGGCGCTGGAGCAGTGCTACGTGAGCGCGCCGCCGCAGTTCCAGGACGGCGCGCCCTCCCCGCCCGCGCACCCCGCGCCCGCGCCCGCGCCCGCGCCTGCGCACTACCACGCCGCGCACGCGCACAACCACGCGCACGGGCATCCACGTGTTGGGATACATTTTCAGGTGAGATACGAGTATATGTACACCAGTAGCGAGGGGTAAAATTTAGAGAAGCCGGTATATTGAGGGAAGCCGGCATAGAGTGTAAAGGTATTTAATAATTTAATTATCAAATTTTGGTGATGATTTTTTTTTTAGGAGTTTTAGATGTCAGAGCTTGTTTTTTTGCAATTTTATACCTATATGAAAACAGCAAATATCGATTAACTTATTTTAGATAAAAGAAATATTCATTTCTAAACGATCGATTAAGTTATTTATATATAAAATTATATACATATAACATAATAAACTTCCTTTCCAGGCTAGCGCCCCTCCACCACAGTTCCAAGACGAGCCGCCGTTATACGACTATGGCGACTACGACTGCACATACAAAACGCCGCTCAAGTGCCTCTCTGTGGGCAGAAAAGACTATCCTACTAGAGAGTATACTAGGTACTTATATTTATTTTTTTCATTTTTATAAGAAACTTGAAAAATTAAATAAATTCCAATAGTTCTAAATCTTTTAAAAACAATAGATAATTATGATACGCCAAAGATTTCCATTTTTTTTTCTCGTCACCCCCATCTTATTTGCAATGGACTTATGGAAATGTTAAAATTAAATCTAAAGATTTGCATTGCAGCTGTAAAATTTAAGAAGTCATTGAAAATTTTAAAATAGTTTTTGCTCCCTTGTTTGATTTGAGTACTTTATTGTATGCCTACTAAGTGCCTATTAATAAGTGATGTTTTCGTTCTTTACTATAAGATCTATATATATATTTTCTACGGACACTAAATTAAAACTAATTTTAAAGTATAATTGATAAAAATACATATAGGTATAATGTAACCTGTATATTGTAGAATTGAAGATTAAATTAAAGCCTATTTGAATAAACAATATTTTCATTTAATATTTTAGATATCACGAGCCCAGCACAGAATTGATCAGCAAACAACCTCAGTATCAGGAAGTGCGGCTGCGACCGCGCGTCGACGACACGCAGGAGTATGTTAACACTGCACAGGTACTATAAAACTGAGAATTGATAAATGTTATATATATATTACCAATACGCAATAACATTTAACTAAATTTTGTAAATTTATATTACTTATTCTCATGTACAAATGTGAAAATAATTTGCAATAGAAATAATAATATCTCGTAAGAATATGTTTGTAGCACGAGATGTTTGGTGGGTTCGATTTTCACTTAATAGAATTTTATATACTTAAAACTATTTTCAATTAACTGGAAAGTCAAAGATTTGGGTTCCGCTATTTACTACTTCATTTGCCTCGTCTATAATATGTAGAGGACGTGAAGAAAGTAAAACAATTTTCTCTTATATCCTAGATCTGTACTCCGGAGGAAGTGACGTCACCGCTAGGAACGTTTAAACGTCAAAGGTGTCTGCGCTACAAGCAGCGGCGGCCGAGACCCATACTGCGCTCTAAATCAGATATATCTGACAGGTTTGTTGGCATTACCTTTTTTAGGATTCTTATATGACAAGTGAAAATTTAAAGAATTATCCCCAAAATTATCGAAACGTATTTAACACAAATGATGTTCCTATTTAGTATGCAAATAGATTATGAGTATGACATCATCAATTTTTTTTGTATTAGCCCACCGTATTTAATAAATCTGAAGCATCTAAAATTCTTGTATGAAAAAAGTGAATACTACTACTTCATAAGTAATTTTCATAGAAAATGCTACTTTTCAATAATTAATTGAAAAGTTGATTGTTTTGATAGTTTTCTTACTTATGTTTTCTTCTAATCTTAAAATATATCCGACTTCAAATAAAATGCACAAAATAATTACGAATAACTCAAAAACTACTTGTCAAATCTTAAATAGGGTTCCTATTTCCATTACCAGCACTACCTGTCATACAAAAAAATCAGTAAAATTAATATGCTCAGTAAAAACTTATATAGTAACCAAAAAATATAGACAAATCGCGAACTTCCTTTTTTGAAGTTAAAAAGTACATTACACTATATATAGGTACAGACGCACAGACGGGCGCAGTCCCTCCTCAGCCCCATGCGAGGGTGAGGATTCTCCGGACTCTCCGTCGGACTCCGCCCGCCTGCAGCACTTCTTCGACTACCTGGGCATGGACCCTCGTCAGTACGACGCGATCATACGCGACGGGGATCAAGATAGTCCGGTGTTCTTTTCTTCTGCTTCCACTGTTGACTCTAATCAGTTGGCTACTGCTGCTGATTATACGGTAAGGATATATTTTTGTTTGTTATAAATTAATCTATCATATATTAAACTTTTAAAGTAATAAAATTTGGTTTATTTTCCAATAAGCCTATAACAAAGAAAAAATTAGTATAAGTAAGCTAATTATTACAAAAACCCGACTGCTTAATGACAATTTATGTTAAAATAGTAATATAAACGCTATGTGATATTATGATATATACATTTTTAAAAGTATCGGTCTTCCATATTGCTCAGATAAATTATCCTTCGTTTTCCGTTAGCGCCATTGTGAAAATTTATATAGCCTATATAATATGTCAAAAATAAAAAAAAACCTCTCGTTTCCATAAAATTATCAAGAGATTATATATTTTTTAATTATTAGTCTCGTGAAATTATTAAAACAAAATAAAAAATATTTTATTAAATTACCAAAATATAACTATAAGTATAATTGTTTTGAAATATTCTACATTTATTCCACCGTAAAAATTCAATGTATATGTTCTGCATTTCCAGGTACAAGGTCCCGGCATACAAAAACAGATCTACCGCAACACTGAGCCGCCCAGCGTTGTGGAACGAAACGCGAGAATCATCAAATGGCTGTGTCAATGTCGTAAAGCTCAAATACAACCGTCTCAATAGACAAAAAACAATAAAACTATTTAAAAATTACTATTATTTAGTAGCAATTGCTAGTTGAATGTTGGCTAACTGACGCGGGAAAATTGAAAGTACAATTTGACATCCGGTACAGATTATATATTGTCTGAAAACTATATGTGACACAGATAATATATGTAAATGTCATTTATTTGAATATGATTCGAATTTTTTTTTTTAAAGTTATCGATTTCAACTCATCTTTTAATTAAGCAAACATCGATCGATATTTTATAATGTAATTGTGTTGAAACATTTTTAGGAATTTCATTTGTTATGTCTTATACGTGTTCTTGAATCGTTCTAGAAAAAAAGTAAATATTTAAGAACGTATACGAATTAAATTACATGCAATTATTGTATGAAAAACTGATAATTTTAAATACATAATATATTTGTCAATCGTTGGAAAATCATTTAAAAATTTTACATTTATAAATTATGTTAAAATGAACTGTTTGAATTATACTTAAAATTTAAAACGTTATTCTTTATATTATATAAAAGTAGATCTCTGAGCTAATTTCATAAAGCCTAAGGTGATATTGATTTAATTCGAAAATAAGATATTTCTAATATCAATCGTTAATATAAGCGACCTTGTTCATTAGAGTAGGATGAGATATAATGTTAAAGGGAAATACGACGTTTTTATTCGTCAGGTGCCAAGCCAGCAAAGAGACGTAAAGTATATTTCATTTTTAAAAATATTTTGTGTTTCGTAATTTTTCTAGTCAAACATCATTAATAAATGAAATTATCTTATATATTCTGTAATATGTTATTATTATTGTTACATAATACATACAGTATTAAAAGCAAATATTGGCACCACGCGAATTGATCTATCCATAAATCTGTTTAGGTTAACTTTTTATTTGTTTCCAAATTCTTGACGTCTTTTATTATTATGAATAACTTAAAAGTATAGATTTTCTCATACTATAAAACTGTTACTTTTTTAAATATCAAATGATAATGTTCAAATTTATCGAAGAATAAAATGTTCATGTAAATATTAAGGAAAATAAATTTAATATTTTCAAAATAACTAATAATACTTATTAAATTTACTTATAAAAATTCTTCGTCTCAAAACGTACAAGTCGCGAGCTTAGTATTAGAAAAACTATTAAAAAAATAATATGAAGGCAAAGGCATTATTCCCATAGATATCGCTAGATAAAGATGTTGCCTACACCAGAGTATTTAATAAATATTATATTTTATTAATAAAAAATGCTAAAATGGTGTGATACAGTTTCAAAATAAATTTATTTCAAATAAAATTGAATGATGAAAATTGCCTCGAATTGATTGTCTTAAAATTGTCATTTTTACTTTTGTGAAAACATTAAAAATATAATTACATATATATTTATAAATAATTTGTAAAAATATTGTTCCTGTTATGGATTTGTCATTATTAGCGTTAATCTCGAGTTTTTATTCATAATTCTGATTAAGTGATATTGATACTAGTTTAAGATTTTGTGATTTGGAAGCAAAAGATGACGCTATTCTTTTTTCGTGATAAATTAATTTGGTTGTTGAAAAAGAAAGAAATGTTTACTCAAAGATTGAAATTCAGAAAGTATTACAATAAAAAGATCGGTATATATAGTATGTTGTAAATATTATCACTTACAATAAAATTTGAATTGGACCAAAACTGCCTGTGAAATGTATTAAATAAATGTCTGTAGAGAACTGGGACTTCATATGTGAATGAGATTTCCATTCTATGTGCTAAAACTGAGTGAACAATTAAGACTTTTCACCAAGCAATATTATTGTTTACCCTTAATATATATTCTTAAGTGAATCTAATGGTTTACTCAGTATAGTAACTTATATTAGAGATGAAATGGTGGATATCCGGTTACTTATAAATGGCTCAATTAAATCTTTGGCCAAATATAACATTAAAAAAAATAATGTCAAATATTAATTTAAAAAAAATACCCAGACAGACCAGAATCGGATATACTATTTCATTTCTAATAAATAATACAATATCCCAAATAACTTTGGGCGAGTGGCCTATTTCAGGTTGTTTACCATTTTAACTAAAAAGTACAATTCGATTACAAAATATATAGGAATTAAAAATAATGTTAAATTGAGAGAAATATGACAATATCATAATAAACGAATAATATTCTAAAATGTATTGATGTAACAGTTAATTACGGTCTAATTGTAAATATCACTGGCCTTGTTTAAATACCGTAGTGTTAGAAGCTTGTGTAAACTTTTGATCTTTTGTGTATTTTATTTTGTGTGTATTCATTTTTTTTATTTTTCTCAGATTATGTAATGTGGCAACATTTATAGAAATCGCATTTTTTTCTTATTATTAGGCATTTAATGTTTCCATACAATGATATAAACTTATCAATTATTCTTTTATAATTACATGTTAAATATAAAATGTATTTTATTATTTCATCATATTCATTCTAGTATTTAGTATATTATATTCTAGCAAGTTTTTCATTTTCGAAATGCTGTTAATTTTTGGATTGTGTGTACTTTTTTTGTGTGTCACATCAAAAATATTTTTCCTAAGCATTTATTCTACAAGACTGCTTTTTCTTTTTCACTTCGTTATTTCTGTGATATAAATCAAAATGTCTGTACTAATGTAAAGAGTGCATTTACAATGTTCAAATACCGCTAAGTTTTAAAATAAACAGTTGCATAATAGGTATGAATGGTTAATCAATTAGAATGAAGTAGGTTTCTCTCGTTTTTTCTTATAATTATGTATTAAAATGGTTAGCGTTACAGTATTAGGTTGTTAGCATTGGATGCTTCCATTTGTGTAAATAAGATTTACGTACTTTGTTAGAGTTTTAATGTTAAGAAAGAATTATATTGTGGTCTGACGAGTATTGTGGAGTTTTATTTTTTATTACCCAATATTTTTTTTTATGATATCCTAAACCTTTAGTCCGATCAATAATATAAAAATAGTTTAGATTTTATACATTAATATGTTTTAAATGTATGTATTAATAGAAAAAAAATAATTATAATGTCAATAAGATTAACAAAATAAGAAATAGATTGGCGAGAATTATTTTATCATTTTTTTACATGAAAATGTATAGTCCGCGCGTATTGAAGCGCGCAGTCGGGGACTAAGCCACGGGTGGGACCAAGTACGTCCTGCCTCGCAACACCCTAAGTAAATTGTTGTATTTTGTACGTGTATCGATACTTGACAAAATATGAAAGGCGCGTAATTTCGTCGTTCCCTTATTTCAAGAAAGACTAAAAATCTATAAGTATACTACTTCATTTTCGTTTAAATTACCGATACGTTTCCTGTCACAACATTAGCAAATTTTCAGAGCTACAGTCAAATCACGTGCGAACTATAATAACATTTTCGTACATTTTCCACTCTGCTCATGTTAGGTGGATTTCAATAGTATTGTGAAACTTAGAATATAATTCTAATATGAACGTTCCCTCGGTTGTAGACTGAACCAACAACCATCATACGCACTGTTGTACATTTTTTTATTATATACGAAGTATTTGAGACAAAAACGATATTGTATAGCTGACTTGCAGAAGTAAAAATGGTGAGGAAATAGAAACGATTAGGGATAGTTATCTCTAGTTTGAAAAAAATTGAGGTAAATGTATTTACAAGAACCAGGTAAAAGTTAAGTAAATCTACGGTACGATTTTTTGTCTATGGTCATAACTCATAGGATTGGTGGACGTCAGTGTAAACGTCAGAGCTTATGACGCATATCGTTTTGAGATATGTTTAGTTTCACTTCACAACTGCGACTTCACGTAGCAAGTGCAAGTGTTTACTGTTTACTCAGTGTGGATTTTTTGTAAACAGACAAGTGTACTTACTTATCTACTGCGAAATAATTAAATAATTGCTGTTGCGTAACATTCTAACGAGTTTGACCGTGAAATCGAGAATATTCAGTGAATTACATTGTTTAAAAAAAAATTACGTCATATTTTACTAGATACTCAATAATTATTTCGTCATTAGGTTTTTCCTAAGAGCAAAGCGTCAGTAAACAAAAGTGAAAGTATATAGGACATCGATACATGTTCCTGAAAAGTTGCATTAAATAAATTTTGATGATCTTAGACGACTCCTTAGACATGCCTCCTGTTAAACGCGGGAGACAGGGAGCTAGCGACGTTGATGACGATGACGATGACTACAGGCGTCGAAGGGATCGAAATAACGAGGTATTTCATAATTTTATAACTTTCTTTCATTCAAATGCCTTTAGATAAAGATATTATATATTTTAATTACCAATTAGCATTTAATATTTGTTCATGCTACTTGCGATGAAAAATAATAAGTCTCAGTAACTAGAAAATATAATATTTTGGTAATATTTTTTTTGTAGAAATTATTGCATCATCAATAAAAACATTATCACAAAACCATTGTTTATGTTTGTGTGTTATCATCACCAACTGCTTTATTGTGCAATACTATATAGTTGAAGTTACAAATAATATATATATTTTTTTATTCACAGGCTGTTAAGAAAAGTAGATACAAGTCCAAGCAGCGAACACAAGAAACATTTACAAGAGTAACCAAACTGAAAGCCGAGAATCAAGAACTAGAAGAGAAAGTTAAATCCCTTACAAAAGATCTCAAATTTCTTAAAGAGCTTTTTGTAGAATTTGCATCTAATGCACAGAATCCTAAGTTTCAAAGTATGGACCTGGATGCACTTACGAGAGATTCACAAGATGACAAAAAAGATGGAAATAGCAGTAAAGGGAAGTAATAAATAGAATAAAATATCATTTTCCTGTAAATATATCCATGGGATGTGAATAACTTGATAAGTCTGAAATACATACTTTTCAAGATAGACATATTTATGTTCAAGTTTTAACTGTAAATTCGGATTTTATGATATTCAAATATTTTTTTATCTGAAAGTGTTGGTATTTTTGTTCCAAAATTTTGATTTTCGTCATTTATTTACCATAAAAATAAAGCAAATGTGGTATTTCAAAAAAAATGTATATTCAAGTTAATTTCTCAATTTATTCACATCTGGTAGAGATATATTTTTTATATATCTGTTGATTATGTTACATAAAAAATAGTCTCTCAAAGCTAATTTCATTAAATACTTTTTTTATTATGGCAATCACAATAATTGACATATAAGTACAATGCTTTTGTTTGCATTTAAAATTATTGTTACAATATTATTAATTTAAACTTTTCAGTTTATAATTTTTGTTATATTAACAACCCCAATTCTACATGTAAAAATTGAGATATATTATAAAATGTATGTATATTTTATTTTACATTTTTAAATAAAATCATTTGGCAGTGTCGATTTATTAGTAGAAAAATGAAAAATATTTTTAATTAGTTGTAAGTATATGCCTACATAAACTTTTTGACATTTTTAAAACATAAAAAAAATTAAATCAAATATTACGAATTTACTGAAATTAGAATGAATCGTAAAGTATATCTATAGTATAAGTGTATTATAGTACAATAAGTGTAAGAATAGAAATAAAATTATTTTAAGTGAAATTTTGTTTTATTGAAATTGTACTAGACGAGTGGATCTTCAGTAGCGTAGTAAATAAGGACACACTACACCTAGTACCACTAGCCTTCTGCTTCAAGAATTACCATTACGATATCGAATAACCAAAGCTGTTATATTACATCCATTTCCATTCTCTCTAACTATCCTACAAGGGACAAAGCGTTAAGTATGAATGTATGTTGATATATCAATTTTTTTGTATTTGAGTCATTTATTCCACTAAATGACGCAATCTGAATGCCTATTATTATTTTAAAAATTGTACATGCAAGCTAATTTATTAACCTATTCACATCTTTATATATACAGAAGTAAACGTGACTTTTCATTAATATTTATCAATGTTTTATTTTCTACTTTCATTCAATTCTTTGAACGAAGAAAGAATAAAATATAAAATATGATCAATTGACGCCTTGTATCCTATTCAAAACACTGCAAAGAGAGAAAATTATGAGATTTTTTTAATTTGACCACTTTCTTTTTCTCATACATGTGACATTACTGAATAGTTTACAATGGTTTCTATTATCTTAATATTTACATTATTAAAACAACAGAAATATTATAAAATGTCGATAACTAAATAAGGGTTATAAAATATGAATTTTTTTTTAGCTTCACGCTGTATCCCGCAAATAGCAGGGTATGCAGTGGGAATCTGAGAACCTAATGTTAAAACACTCCGTTCCCCACTTTCCGCCGAATTAAGGTATTGCGTGCTGAGTGGCGGAACTCAACGCCGCGCTTTGCCTTGTTACCAGAACGAAGAAATTAAAATACTAACGAAGTCATTTATTTAGTTATTATACAGCTATGTTACATATGCGGCGTTGACTTCCGTCACTCAACACGCAATGCCTCAATTCGGCGGAAAGTGGAGATCGGAAATGTTAAAAGAGAACGGAGTATCTTAACACTAGGTTCTCAGGTTCCCTCTGCCTACCCTGCTATGTGCGTGATAAAGCTTATAGCTAAAAAAATTACATGTTGATCTCTTATTTTGTTAAGTAAGACGCCATGATTAAAGAACTGGACTGAATAGTTAAGTATGTTATATAAAACAGCAATAACAAAAAATATATTTCATAAAAAAATGAAACAACGCCATATGTTAGAACAAATTTAATTTATTGCACATAAATATATACAAGCATGTCTATTATAATTTATAACTAATAATGAATACTATCACAATGAGCAATTTTTAGATATAACAATAATAAAATGGATAAAAACATGATATTCTTATATCATAAAAAAACAGAACATTGTATTATATATTAGAATTATATATAAATGAAAATATACATACAAAAATAAAAATAAAACATAATTTTTAAATATTTTTGATTTCACGAATCTGCGTAATTCACTGACAGAGGGAATTTAGTGTTTTTAGCATATTTGTTATTGAAATAATTTAGTGTATGTATATATTTTATAACTATATTATAACAATTTAAAAATAACGCTTAGATTGTAGGAGTGTAAGAAACTAAATGATTACAATAATTAAAAAGAACATTTAAAATCGAATAAAGATAAAGAAATCATTAAGCAAGTTTAATGTAAGCCTTTGATTTTCCCCACATAATAGAATAGCCAGAGAGAGCCTAGTGTTAAGACACTTGCCACCCGAAAATGTAGTATCCCATGTTGAGTGACGGAACTCAACGCCGTATATATTACTACAGAGCAAATTACAATTTTTATACGACTTCAAATATTTTTGTTATCGTAAACGCAGGAAAGTAATACAAATAACATTTGCTATAACATATTATACTAATATCGTAACAATATGGACATTAGGTAAATAAAAAAAATAATATATTTACTGCTATGAAAGTAAACAATAGTAATCTATAATTACAAAAACGTATGGAAAATCAAATAATTTCACAAATATATATATATATATATATATATATATATATATATATATATATATAAAAAAAAATCAAATAATGATGTCATGTCTTTAATAACTATCTCACTAACACTGCCTTTATCATTTACCCATTATAAATCCTAAAATATTTTTTTTAAGAAAAGCAAAATATTTTAATGAATATTTTATTGTATTTATTATATAATAATTAGAACTACAATTTAAGTAAATATAATAATATACATATACCATGGAAATCTTTTTTAATTTGATACAAACATAAAATTTTAACATAGATTTAAAAGAAAAGCACTAACAACGTTATTTTATATGTACTATTTTTCCATTTCAAAATCTTATGTAATTTAATTTATAAATTAGACAGATTAGCGTTTGATAGAATCTATATAACTCAAGGAGTCATTTTAAAATATTTTTCTGCCATCTTGGTCGTTATAGCAAGAAAATTAATTTTTGATAATATGATTATAGGACACTAAAAACTTTTAAGCAATTCGAAAAGTGATTAAAATATTGTTGCAAAACTTTCTTACATTCATAAATTGATACATATCAAATTAACAAAAGCATGTATAAAGGAGCACTCACGACGTTTTCAAACGAAAATTTTAATAAGCAAGATTCCAGTGGTTTTACATATTTTCAAGGTAGAGGCTGTTTTGCTGACACTAACCTCAAGTTATATATTTGTAATATATTTCATATTTATTGCAATTTTGTTCTTTTTACTTGAATTAAAAATATTGGCAAATGACTACTTTAAAGTATCGAGGTCAAAATTTAAAAATTTTCCGCCTCCAAAAATCTGCCCCCTACTCAACCTGCTGGTAAATTCACCATTATAAATTTCGTAACAAAATAGCAAAAAAAAAGCGGATCCATAAAATATATTCCTTGAAAAAAATTATAGCCTAAATAACAATTTAATTAACATGACTTTAGCAGGTTTACTCTAAAACGCCTACGACTTCCATATTCAGATATATAATTTTGAATATCTTTATATTCATCTTCATTCATCTCTTCTCTTCTCACAGTACATTAATTCCTATTTCCATACATTAATAACCCCGTCCGCGGAGGAGCTCACCAAGTAGCACTTGTTCCCTTCCACCAGCGTGATGTCGGTGATGGGCGCCGTGTGGTAGAAGGAGCGGGACTCCACCGTGCGGTACACGTTGTCCTCTATGACCGGGGTAGATATGTTGGACTTGGCGCATTCTTGTATTACTGTTGTACCGTCGATTATTCTACTCCTGCAAGTTATTATTATATCTATTTATAACCAAATACCTAGGAACCTGAGAACCTTTTGCTAAGACACTCCGTTCCCCACTTTCCGCCGAATTGAGTTGCGTGCTGAGTGGCTGAACTCAACGCTTTGCCTCGTTACCAAACCCAGGAAATGAAAATACTAAATATTTACATTTCCTGGAGTGGGAATCGAACCCACAAGCTGTCGCGTTTACAGTCGCACGCTTTGTGCCTCTACGCCACGACAGGCAATAAACAAAATGTTTATAAATTGTAGCTTTTGTGTTAAATTGATTTATAAGCTATAATATTGTTAAATTTCTAAATCTATCCAGCAGTTATAGAAAGAAAATCAAACACTCATCTAGTTTTTCAAATTTGCTTGTTTGTAATATTAATCAATAAGATTTATTTTATAGTTCTTTATCGTAACCACTGCTAAAAGTTTAATGGTAATTCACTTCGTTCACGACGTTAGAAAGGTGTCGGAACCCAACGCCGCGCTTGGTCTCATTGGACTATAGGAATAAAAAAAATATTTAAATACAAATAATTCCTGCTATTACTGTGTCATAACATACAACGTATAAAATTTCATAATTAATATAATCGCCAGTTATGATCCAACAATAAACGTATACGAGTACGCATCAGTGGGCCATTTATTTAACGTCTATTTAAACATACAACAAAAATAAAAACACACAATTTCTACTCTATTTCAAAAACTTTACATTTTTAATTTATATTATAAATAATATTTTTTTTTTTTTTTTTTTATTGATAACGGACGGCAAACGAGCAGAAGGACCACCTGATGGTAAGTGGTTACCTTCGCCCATAGACATCTACAACACCAGAGATGTTGTAGAAGCGTTGCCAACCTAGAGGATACAGATGGAAGGGGGGACAATGTAGTAGTCCACTATCAGAACCACCACATTTTGGGGAAAGGATGGGTGGGAAAGGGGAAAAAAATAATTATTTAAACCACTATTTCCCATTTGGGTACTAAGCCGAAACTTACAACCATTGCCTTTACTCAACTACTATTACGCCACGATGGTCAATATAAAGAATACAAAAAAAAACATATCTAGAAAACATAAAAATTTAAACGCAGCGGGACTCGAACCCGCGCCTCGCAAGTTTGGACGTTTTCCAAGAGGCAAAAGTTCGAAATTGGACAAATTTTTATACCTTCTTCGACAAATTTTTATAAGTTTTCAAAAATGTTTTTCGTTTCCTGAGTGTGTTATTAACACTTTAAAGACACTTCTAACAAAAATTAACAACATACCTGTACTTAACCGAATGCATCTGATCGTGAGGTGCATTCAATAGCACATGAGAGTCCTCCGGATGCTGCAAGTCCCAGAACCTGAGTCTCTGGTCGGAGCCGCCCGTGATCAGGAACTTGTTACCATCGCGGGAGCCGCAGTATATTGCGCTTATGTAGTGTGATGCCTGGTGTTATAAAGAAAATATTTGTTTCTATTTTATTTTGGGAGTTACTTAGTAATTAATTATATATTTGTGGGGTGCACAACAAAACTAAGCGCGCAACGCGGCAACGTGTGTCAGCTCACCGAGGAACAATGATGGCGGTCCCTGATTGGCCGTGAAAAGGTCCACGTTGATTGGCGTAGACTTAGAAAAGGTCAACGCTGATTGGCGTAGATTTAGTGTGAAAAAGGTCAACGCTGATTGGAGTACATTTAGTATGTGAATAATAAAAGATGATTGTGATTGGTTCCTCTAAAATTATAAATACCGTGCATACCTGGAAATAAAATGAGTGCTTACCCGACCGTCGACTTTAATTGATCTCCTCGAACACGCACATGCATAACATATTGTAGAGTTTATGGGTTTAAAACAAAATATATTATTTTGTTAAATTGATTCTAGTAAGTATAATTTTATTTATTACATTTGACGATTAATTTTGTGAAAAATTAGATAAATAAAAATTTTATGTCTTTGGTTCTATTTCGGGTGTAATATTGGTTAAATTTTAAATTAGTTTTTCTAAAATATTACCTTTATTATAATTATTAGAAAAAAATATAATATTGAATTTTATGTATAAAAATGAGTTCTGAAATCATATCTCACGATGTTCTTGAAGGTCAACAGAGGTCTCCTCTTACTTCTATGTGAAATATTTATTTTAGTACCGATATGTTATATACATGTAATGAAATGATATTTCATTAATGCAATTAGCCGCGCTTCGCGCATTTCTAAGTTGTCTGTGGAAGTCAGTCGAATTGACGTGGGATTCAATTTATTTTGTACAATTTATTAGAGATAGATGAAAGGATATAATTGAGCGCGAAAGCGATATTAGTGAACTTTAAATCGTCGTTTCTCTGTATTTTCAGAGAAATAAAAAATGGTATATTTTTGAAAATCCTCAATAATATATGTGATATAGACACAAGAGTGTCCACTGACCGGCGCGCCGTAGTGCAGCGGCGTGGCGCCGGCGGTGGCGGGCCACAGCGCGTGCGTGCGCTGCGTGGACTCCAGGCACCACGCGGCCGCGTCCCGCGCGCCCGCCGCCCACACGCCCGCGCCCGCGCCCGCGCCCGCCACGCGCCGCACGCGCTCCGCTGTGGGGCCGCACACGTGTACAGTGAGAGACAGGGGCAGAGAAAGGGGGGACGAAACAAAAAGAAGTGCCTGTGCTCACCACGCGACGCACGTACTCCACCATACATTATACTTTTGTATTCAGGGAGAGACGGGGCAGAAAAAGTGATTATAGGAGTAAAAAGAGGCGCCCGACGTCCGCGTTCCGCTACGCCGCTACGTACGTACGTCGTACGCTCTATACAGGGACAGATCGGAGAACAGGAGAGAAATATAGGAATAAAGGAAGGTGCCCGAACCTGTGCCCGAGCTCGTACGCACTGACGGACAGACAAAACACGGCTTTCCAGATCTTAATACGCAATATCAATCAAATCAAAATCAAGCTAAAAATAGAAAACCAAATGTCTCGATAACACGTTTTCTACGAATAAAAAAATAACATATGTATCTTCAAAGAAAATACAATCATACAAAAACCATTGAGGCATAATAGACAAGCATTTGACTGTAAACACGATAGTTATGGATTCAATCTCCACGCGGAGGAATGTTTATATACAAATTACTCAAATTTGTTTATTTTGAATACACAAAGTATAAGACTAACTACCACTTCTGAACATACAATATCAATCAAAATCTAAGATTTTTTTTTTTAGCTTCACGTTTTATGCTGCATATAATAGGGTAGGCAAAAGGAACCAGAGAAATTAGTGCTAGCTAGTGATAAGACACTCCGTTCTCTTTTAACATATCCGTTCCTCACTTGAAATATTACACGTTACAACGTTACACAAAAAAATGAAAAACAGAGTAATTAGACACTACGTTCTTTCTACGTAAAAAACACACGATATACGTTTAAAAACTCAATAATACTCACAATTAGGATGTTTAACAGACGTAATAGGCAACCCGAAGCGCAAGTCCCACACGCACACCGCCCCACTGGACGTGCCCACAGCGAGGTACCCGCTCCTGCTCGCGTACAGACACGTATACACTCCCTGCTTGAGATCCCCTTGGAGCTTCCATGCGTTACCTAAAATTATTGTTTTATTTTATATATTTTTATTAGGTGTGAATAAGTTGATAAGTTGAAATTTAATACTTTTGGTAGTGAGTTCTTTTAATTTGTTGAAGTGTGTCAATACTAGGTGGTGAGGTCTCCTTTACCTATGAACTTTAAACCTCAAAGATAAATGCTTGCACTGATTTAGTGTCTTAAAAATAGTACACTAAAGGTCATCGCCGTGCAGTGGGATTGCGTCTGATTGTAATCGCGATCGATTGAGGGTTCGATTTCCACTTAAGGAAGTGATTATACTTATTTCTTCCGCTCTAGCAAGACAAAGCGCCAAATAAGTAATGTCTCGAATTAGAGCGGAAAGCGAAAAACGAAATATCTTAACACTATGATTTCTCTGACTACCCTACTATAGAGTATGAAGCGTTAAAAAAACAGTTTTTTAGTTTATAAACATTAATACTAACCCGGTGCCCGTAGATCCCAACCCACAACAGTCGCATCTAACGTGGCGTAAGAAATGACGCCAGCGTGTGCGCCCCCCGCCGCCGCCAGCGCCGCGCACCCACCGCCACCACCACCACCACCCGACAGCTGACGGCACTGCGACAGGCTCATGCGGGATGAACCACTCTCTGGTCTGTGGGGGGCATGTGGGATTATAAAATATGAATTGGAATTCGAATACAAGATATATCATTAGAGAAATATTTTAGTCAATGTAGTGTGGTTTTAAGTATCAGACCGACCTACAGCTGTCACTGATCTGGCTCATACGGGATAAACCGATCTCGGGTCTGTTGGGGTTCAAATACATGATGCATTTGAACGCATTTGAATGAATGCATTCAGCATGCATTTGAATGCATTCAGCACATTCAAAGAAACTAACCACTAGACCAACAAACATATACAGGGTGTGAGGACTCGCCTTACGTTAAATGAAAACACCGTTTT
>JAKGSA010000668.1:221168-273881 GCA_033558755.1 Philaethria dido
TTGTAAAATGGAAAGTTCTCGGACGTTTTCTGGGTTTGAAGTTTTAAAGTGTTAATTCACACTTAGGAAACGAGAAACGTATTTCGAAAACGTATAAAAATTTGAACGCAACGGGATTCGAACCCGCACCTCTTGGAAACATGCGTTCTATATCCGGCTGCGTCGAAATTATTATACGCTTGTTATAATTTATTTATGTTGTCATAAATAAGTTTTCTAAATAAGTACTAGATATTTTGGCCAAATAATACCAAAAATTCGAAAACTTTAATCTTCGAGGTTGTGGTAGAGTATAACAATGTACCCATGGCCTCGGAAGGTGCAGATTGATGGACTACCGTGGGATTTTAGTGAGTAGGATGTTAATCATGAATCTCACATAAACCGCATAGCACTTCCCAGGGTGCAGTTACCCGCAACTGGGTTTCCCCACGGGAAAAAAAAGAAAAAAAAAGAGGTGTTATTATACTACCTACCCTGCTATATGCGGGATACTGCGTGAAGCTATGTTTGTATGTATGTATGTGTTATTATGATCTATAAACTACGTTACCGTAAAGTCTCATCTAAATCTCCGTTCAGTAGTTTTTGCTTGAAAGACTATAAAACATTTATTCTATTAGAAGAAAATTACTTATTTATATAAAAAGTATACATATCATTATGTTCTTCATATTTATGAGCTCAAAATGAATCTTTTTTTTAATATCCTTTAAGATTAAATAAACTCCAAGAGGCACAGAATAATTTTTTATATAAAATTTTATTTTTTTAAAACACCTAGAAAATTAACCACTGCCATTGTATTTTTGCCATTTTTTTTTTCAAATTTTTTTTTTTTGTATTTGTGTTGTTTTTACATAACACAAATAATTTTTGTTATTGTAGCATTGACTGTGATTAAAGTAAATAAATAAACTCCTAACCTGTTGTAACAGTGGCAGTAGTATGGGTGATGAATGCTGTCCCACATAAGATGCGACACCCACCACCCTCTCAAAGAAACACCCTCGTAACGCCACCTCCTCTTTGTCATTGAGAAACGTTACCATGTGAGACAGGATTACGTCGTTTGCTGGAATTGTTAAAATAAGCAAGTTAGTCGTGAGTTCGATTCTCAGTCGAGGAAATTATATTTAAATTATTTTCATTTCCACTCTCTAGTAAGACCAAACTTCGTCTTTAGATACGCGATGTCTCGATTTCGGGCGGAAAACAGAAAACGAATACCTTGATTCTAGGTTCCATCCCCCATATACATCAGAATTGGTAGAGAGAATTTAATGTTAAAACATACATACATACATACATACATACATACATACATAGCTTTACGCTGTATCCCGCATATAGCAGGGTAGGCAGAGGGAATCTAGTGTTAAGACACTCCGTTCCCCACTTTCCACCGAATAGAGGCATTGCGTGCTGAGTGGCGGAATTCAACGCCGCGCTTTGCCTTGTTACCAAACCCCGGAAATGAAAAATTCCTGGAGTGGGAATCGAACCCACAACCTGTCGCGTTTACAGTCACACGCTTGTGCCTCTGCGCCACGACAGACGTGTTTAAACACTCAGTGTTATAAGTATTTGAACCTAAAGTCTGTTTCTTTGGTCTTACAAGACGACCTGTGTCCTGTCATAGTATATGATTGTAAAATAATCATAGCCTTTAAAGGGAATCGAACCCACTACTATAGCATATCCAGTGAGACGAGCGATACGGTAGTTAATTGACATTATTTATTATAAACTGAAGTCTCCATAGAATATAATTTAAAATCTAATTTAATAGTTACCTTTTTGTTTGCCAAAAAAGACGCAAAGCTTAGTGATACCATTCTCGACGAGCGCTCTTTTGACCACAGCTTGTGAATCGGTCAGCAAATGAGATACTGTCGATCGCACCTGGCAATAAAAAGAATATTTAATATTTAAAAAACGCGCCAAAACAGTTACACAAATAAGCATGGTTGTAAGCGAATAATCAGAGCTCTTAGACAGTTTCCAAAAGACACAAGTTCGAGTCCCGTTACGTTTAATTTATTATAAATTTTCGAAAAAAGTTTTTTTAATATGCATTCATTTTATATAAAATCGTATTTCAAACTCCTCTATCTGCATAATTTTCGTAAAAAAGAATCTAAAGTTTTTCTTCTACATATAGAAATACTACACTTTGGACTATCCAAATTTTAAGAATGAAAGAATATACATGTTTTTTATAAAATATAAAAGTACCATTTCATGTAACGCAGACAGTTCAGTTTCATAGTTGATATTTGCCGCTTCTTTTTCCGCCATATTTTGTGTTTGATCCAGAAAACGCACCGCTATTTCTGCTAGTTTGGCTAAAAAAATTATAAAATATATTAAAATCACATACAAAAACCTAATCATAATCACATAATCTCACAAAAAAAAATGCAAACCGCAGTAGTCGTGAGTTCAATTTCCGCTCGGTGTAATGATTATATTAAAATCTGCGAGAAAAAGCAAGAAAGTCTTACTAAAAATACATTTTTCGACAAAAAATGATAACAATATTAAAAAAAATATGTCAATAAAAAAACGACCTCAATTTTGTTAACAGTACATATTGGAAATTCCAAAAAGTATCCAATTACTAAACAAAAAACATACCTATATTATTAGCATACGCTATCCTCACAGGGACAGCCGGGTCACTAGCTCTCGGCGCGAGTTCAGGCAGGATATACTCCGGGAACACGTTACTATCCTGCGTAGGTAATATCCTAACACAGGATACACATTTAGTGACGCACCATATTGATGCTGCACGGACACGGGCCTCTGGTGCGTGGGATAGATAAATCTGGGGAAAGCCTAGGTTTTTAACACTGCTTTATGCCTAAATATTCCATCACCATCTATATTAAGCATCTATATTAGTATCTTAATTTTACCAATGTTCCAAAAGATTTATATGCAAATTTAAAGCTAAACTAATTTTTTTTTTTTTATGGATAACTGATGGCAAACGAGCAGAAGGACCACCTGATGGTAAGTGGTTACCTTCGCCCATGAATATCTACAACACCAGAGGCGTTGTAGATGCGTTGCCAACCTAGAGGATACAGATGGAAGGGGAGGACAATGTTGAAGTCCGCTATCAGAACCACCACATTTTGGGGAAAGGATGGGTGGGAAAGGGGAAAATCTGGCTTACATGCCATCGAACCGGAACACATCATTAGATATTTGGCGGTTCGTCTTTGACATGATAGTGGTCGCGAGCCAGACGGAGGACGAACCTCCTACCACCAAACATAATTGCTGCTGCTGCTGCACCAAGCATAATTGCTCAAATATATAAACAATTATAGATTATATTTAATGTTATAATATTAAAATTTAGCTAATAAATTTTTTGTGTCATTAAAATATAATTTTACATAAAAAAATAACAACAATATACAAGTTGTAACAACGGCTAACTGCAAACATTATGGTTGTGGGTTCGATTCACCGTCGCGAGATTAGATTTAAATTATTATTATCTCATCATCATTATCTCCCACTCTAGTGAAACAAAGTGCGGTATTGATATTCGCCATTCAACTCGCAATCATAGTGTAAGAATCACTTACACTAGATAAAAAATACCAACAATACTCACAATATAAGGCAAAATCCTATCCAAAATCACTTCAGAACTAGAATTTTCGCATAACAGCTGTAAAATCTCCAAGCAATGCAATTTCGATGTACAATGATGCAACCCTCTTATACAGGATGTTACCAAAGATGTTATAAGTATCAGGCCCTCCCCATCCGGTCCCATTTCCTTCGTATCCGGTGTTTTATCCTCATTCTCCTCTTCAAAGTCAGTCACATTAACTGTCATAACACGAAAACCTTCTTTTATTAATGCATCTATTTCAACTTTTTGGTTTTCTGTAGTCTCGTCTACGAGATCTTGATAATTTTTCGTGTTTGACGGCTGAGTAAATATTTTTATTATGTTTTTTATGTCTTGGTATATTCTTGTTATTTTCTCATCCGCTGGTAGGATTGGTTGCGCGGAGAATATCAACATGTATGATTGTAGGAATGAATAGAAATATTCGGGGAATAACCTGTAATGATTTTTTTTTAATATAGTAAAACATACGAAAAAGCATCATGTTCAAGATTCACCAAATTCATAACAAACACAATTATGTAACTCCCACTTTATAATTTCATCCGATTTAATTCCTCACATTTTTTAGGTTTAAATCTTGTTACATTGGATATTTATAAACATTTCTTTTTATATATTAGCAATGAACAAATCTAAAAAAATTAAGAATTATTTAGTGCCGCTACTGTTGTGAAACACGGTAGTATGTAACATGCGATTGTTATGTGTTCGATTCCCATTCGATAAAGTGAATGATTATATTTGAATCACATAGTGGCTTTTCTCAGCTTTTTTCAGCCTACACCTTTATGTACTTGAGATAGGTAAATATACAAATTAAAACAAAAAAGTAAAAAAAATATCATCTACTTACTTTCCCCTAGCTTCATCTAAATACAACTCAGCACTTCTCCTATCCTTAGGGTTCCTTTCTGTCATGGAATGCAAGAGATTCCTAAGTTCAGGTTCACTTGAGTCTGGTAATGTCATAGTACTAGGTCTTTCCTCCCCATTCCTAAACGCTAGTAGGCCTGGTAAATCTAAGGCTGGTGTACCATCATTCCACAGTTCTAGGAGAGCACAACTAAAAACGGAGTATTAATAAATAATAATAATAATTAAATATTGTTTCAAAATTTTTAGGTATCTAAACAAAAAAAAAATACAAAATTGTCTTTATGGTAGAAAACTTTATCGAACTATCTCATATGCAGGAGGTCATGTAATTCATAATTTTTGAAGCATAAAATTAAAAAAACCGTTCAACTCTTTTTAAAATATTTACTTAACATTTGCCGTGAACTTTATTGTAGAAATAAAAGTGTGTGTCTAAATATAAATAAAACACTGAGCAATATTTTTACTTACCCTGTTGAAAATATGTCCATACTAGGCACAAGTTCTCCAATTTTGCAAGGTGATTCACTTAACAATAGTCCACTAGTGCCATCATCTGTCTAAAAAAAATTTTTACATGCTAAATTCCTTTATTTTAAATATAAACATATAACTGTAAAACAATGGAAATACCAGTTAGAAAAACTTGTATTAATACATAAAGGAAGTTCTGGACAAAAGTAAAAAAAAAATATGCATTTGGCATATTTAAAGTTTACATGGAGAAGAAGTGCAGAAGACCACCAAAACTTTAGAAGTTTATTAAGCTAATAAAATAATTAATGTTCTACATTTTTTTTAACACATATCTTAATGGGTTTCAAATATGAACTCCTAAACTTTGCCTTAAAATGATTAATTTAAAAAAATTCAAATAAATATTTTTATATAATAAAATAAATTATTACTGTTGGCTTTGCATTTGGATCTGGAGCTCCAACAAATCTCTCTGGAGCCACATAGCAAAGTCTTCTCCGTGACGTGTCAAAAAAGTAGCTGAAGTCTGCAGGATTGTCGTCAGGTAAGAAGGTTGGCTTGAAAGATGCTATATCAGTTAATAGTACCCACAGCCATGATGTTACCATTATATTCTCTAACTGTAAAGAAAATTATCAAAATTGAAAACCTAAGTTCTAAAATTGTTCAAATTAAAATATTGATAATTTTTTGAACCAAAGATATTTATTTTTCACTATTTTAATTACTCTCTATGTAGCTTTACATAATACAAAAATTCAGAAAGAGATAATTTCTATATACATACAGTAAACAATATTATAAAAACATATCAAATCATTAACAAGGTTAATAAGATATTTAAATATTGAAATAAAAATAAAATGTTAATTTTAGACAGATAGATCCTACTGGCAGGACACATAATTCTCTACTACATACCTTGTCTTTTCAGTATGGGAAATGAAAATAATTAAAATATAATCATTACCCCAAGTGGGATTTGAATCCACAACCATATTTGTAGTTGGACTATCCCACTGTATCATCATGAAATTTAAATAAACATGATAGAAAGAAATCTGACCTTTATATCACCATGACATATACCAAGTTTATGCATTCTATGTAATGCATATAGCACTTGAAATGTTATCCATTTCTTCTCCAATATAGTGAGGAAGGGCCTAGTCGCCATTCTATCATAAACACTGTATTTACAATACTCTCTCATGAGAAGACCAGCTTTATCTGTTAACTAATAGAAAGAATTTATGTTTATCTTTTTTTATAATGTAAATATAGATATGTTATATATTTATGGCTTCTGTAACTTTATTTTCTAGTTCAATGTTATACTACACAGTCTAGTACAATTTACACTTATTTTTTTTAAATACATAAAATATTAATATATATTACTTTACTTTATATTACAATCATTAATAATATGTTGTAAAGAAACCCTTATGACTTGTATAATAACTTACAATAACTCTTTGAAATGGCAAACAGTTAAATGCTGATGCTAACTGTTCTTTGATTTTTAATATTCTCTCTTTGTGTTCAGCAAGAGGGAGTGATGGATCATGGACAGCAAATACTTTTACAACCACAAGACCCTCTCTAGTGCGTGCCCGTGCTACTTTAAAGAATCTTGTAGAACCCAAACTGTTAAAAAAATATATAAAGAATATACATATATATATATAACTAACTATATTATAAAAGAATTTTTCATAACTGCGTAAAAGTACTAAAGTTACTACAATGAAAGTAGCTTTCATAATGAAAAATAATTTAATTTTAACAGTCAGACATAAAACAACTTTCAATAGTTACCTCTGATCAAATGATAAGTCAACATGATCACTTAAATAATGCTCTACTGGAAATATTTGGGAAGGAGCTACCCCTACAAGTTGATTACCCATTTTAATAAAATGTGAAATGACACGACTTTTCGCAATATATTTTTTAATTTGTGTTCTTTAATTATGCACATAAGTATGTATATAATAACAATATCTATCACATTGTTATAATTAAGCTCTAATCAATTTAATAACGATTGTATAAAAACTATGCTAGTTTTAATTTTAGTTTTTATAATTAGCAAAACAATGGAATTGCTGCTTGTTTTGACAAACACTAAATCTGTTGACGTTGACAACTATCAGATGTCGTTGACAGCTTGATTATATACTTTGAACTACTGTCAATTCCACATTTATAAAAGAAACGCGTATATTTTTTTGTAAGGTACAATAATATAATTGCAGTATTTTTTTAAATATTCATTATACTAACAAATTAAGTTAGATCGAGAGTTTTGAATCTAAATCTAATTTATATTTATAGCACAGGTTCTATAAACTGTTCTAAGTATGTGCATTTTTGCAAGAACGTCTAATTTATACGAGTTTTGAATATTCATTCATTTTGCTGGACAAGACCTAGTACCCTGAAAATATAATTCCTGAGCCAGAGCTCAGGAATTAACTTCACAAATTGTTATATGATTTCCAGTAACAAAATATTCTTAAGTGACAAGGAGAATGCACCGCTCCATTTTTACAATTTATTTAAAATTAGGAATTCATATATGTTTCATTTTTTAACTAACTTATTTGTTTTTTTTTTAAGAAAACAAAAAAGAATTTAACTTTTATGTTACTTATAATTTCGGTTGGTATGTTGGTAAAAATATATCATACTTTATTTTACAACTCGTTAGTCGTTACACTTCAGTCGTCATTAAACAGCTGTCACTTTTGCTTTATCATTTATGGTCTGTCTCTGTTCTTCTACAAATAAGCAGTATTTTACATCCACCCTTTTTTTCAATTATCAGTTACTTATTCACAGAAATGTCCTCTAAAAGTGAAAAAGATCGAGCTAAACAGATCCAAGATCGATGTCAAAATATATTGATACAATTACTAAAAGATGAGGACAACAAATACTGTGTTGATTGCGACGCCAAGGGTGAGTAAAATCTTTTTTTATATTTTTTACTTTCTAAGAGACACGTTAAGTTTTCTCAGTTATGAGTTATTATATTAAAAAAATGTTTTAATCATTCAATGGTACATGTAAAATTAGCGTATATTTCCATATTGAAAAGGTCTTCGAACTCTTCAGATTTACGTGTACGATGTATGTTTGACTCACGCTATCTTAAATTACAACTTCGTTTCCTTATCAATAATTAGACAAATTTATGTTCACGCTTCACAGTCTTTATAGCATAAAATTGTTCCAAAGAATAACATGAATGACACAAAAATAACAATGATAAAAAATACAGCTACACTCATTATTTACCAGAGGAAATCATTTAATAATATTAAATGGAACATGTAACAAAATTTGTAATATATATTTGTATTTTAACATCAATAATAATGCCTTTGAATAATTATACTAACTAATTATTAATTATTTTGTTCTTTAAATATTTTAATTAAAAATCCATTTTTTCTAGATACATAAATGTTGACATTAGAATAATGTCTAGGTTAATGTCTGGCCTAGATTAGTAGGTTTCTTTATCGTGTCTATTTGTGTTATATATTTTTCAATGATAAATTATTTCATACTAAGTTAATTTTGTTCAATCATTTATCAAATCAACATAATATTTTATATTTAAAATTGTAGTAAATTATACACATAAATAATACATGTAGATAATCTGTGAATATAATAATTAAAGTAGCTAGATAGGTGAAGCTTTTATTGTAGAAAATTAAGTTTGTTTCCAAAAACATTTACTTTCTAGGAAGATTATCTAAAATAGAAAAATACTATTTCACCAAATACTATAAAATATCATCTAAATTATACAAATTTGTAAAACATTATTCAAGGTAAATAGAGTTTTGTTGTTCATACTAATTAACATACGAGTGCAGGAAATTTTAATTTTTACATCCACTCTGTTTAAGGTGTCAAGGCTCTTGCTATAATAAGTTATAGACATTATAACATATCAGTTTTAAAACTTATTATCCATTGTGGTACAGTGTGCTTGTGTATTTAAACAATTTTTTGTTTTAACTTCACGCTGTAACCTGCACATAGCAGGATAGGCAGAGGGAGCCTTGTTGCCAAACCCAAGAAATGAATATACTAAATTTTACATTTCCTGGAGTGGGAATCGGACCCACAACCTGTCGCGTTTACAGTCGCACGCTTGTGCCTCTCTGCCACGACAGGCGCATTAAATATTATGTATAATTATTATTAAATTAAAGATAATTTTTTTACTATCTGTTTTTCCTTTGATTTATCAAAGGAATTTCCATTTCTTTTTACCATGATTTATTGGATAACATTCTCCCCCATACACTTCTAAGCATTTTGGTGGGATTACTTATATTTATATTATTTAATTTTTTTCACTTTGGGAAGAACACAATGTTCGATTCTTCTTTAAGAGGCAATGTATTGCCAAATTGGGTGGAATGTGAAGAACCAATTGTTTATAATATTTATATTATATTATATATTTGGGAAAACATATTTTCCATAAACTTGAATTCACATTTAGTAACAAATTTATTTTGATAAATTGACTAATATGCATATCTTACCAAGTATTAAATATACCTTCACGGTAATTACTCATCTTCTTTGTAAATAAATAGGTTGTATATATTATAATTTATTAATTTAGTAAATATATATATTTAGTGTAAATATTCAATTGTATTTAAATATAAACAAAACTATGAAGATACAAAAAATATAAAGAATGGCTTAGTCATCACATACCTGACATGTTTCGTTCCTGATTCCAATTACTGACCTGTATAATATTAAGGTATGAATCATCAGTGAAAGCATTAGTAGGGCCTCATATTAGCATACACTTGAATGTTTAATTTTAGGTAAGTATACAGACTACAGCATACAAAAGTGTAGGAAACCTTAGAATGTTTTTGAGTGGCACTAGAATATCTTGCTGGAGTTGCTTGCTGCTGGATTGAACATTGAGTGTCTTGTCTAAGCTTATCTTAAAATTATATTCATATAGAAGTTAGATATTTATATAAAAAGGAGCCACACGCTTTCTGCCACTGATGAGGAGGCAAAGAGTATCGAGATACTCTGTTCCCAGCTTTCCTCCCGAATTTGAGATAGTGGATGTTGCGTTGCGGAACTGAACTCTAACTAAGCTAAGTAGTTCACGAAAATGGGAAATAAAAATAATTTAAATATTATCATTCCCTGGAGTGGGCATTGCCTGCAAAGCCCACAACTTTAGCACTTACAGTCCCAAGTACAGAAGAAGAAGGGTGTTTGAGTAGTCTTAAAACCAAAACTATAGGTTAAAATTAAATTTATATTACTGTAAAAATGTAATATTTATAAAAAATTGCGAACAACAAACTGCAACTTTATTTGATTGTACTAATTGTTAAGTTTTGTGATATCAAGGGAATCTCTTTAATCTATTACCACTGTATTTGTATAAAGATGATAGATGTTGATAATAGTTCCTCTGCACAATTCTTTATGTAAATAAATATATACATACCTGTTTTACAAATTGTATGGTTTATTCCATTACATGTAAATTACATGCTAAAAAATGACTCAAAACTATTTTTTTTATAGGGTTGTCTAATAAAGCATATTTTCAATATAAATAATGGCTACATTCCACAATGACTTAAGAACAGCTTTTATTTTTTCCCTCCTCTGTATTTACCACCTATACATTTGTTTAAAAACGTTTACGTGGTATAACAACCTGAGACGAAATTTTAGTAGAACTTCGTCTACCTTGATTAATTCTATCCAAAATGTTTATATATTTTTTGTTGGTTAACGCAACCAGAGAGAACCTAAGAGAACCTAACGTCAAGACACTCCGTACTCAGCTTTCCGCCCGAATTCTTTCCGTTTTTTAACTTACCACAGCGGAGATATGAAAATAATTTATATATATTCCCCACAGTGAAAATCGAACCTACAATGTGTCGTGTTTAAAGTCGTCTACGACGCCATCCTACTATGTCACCATGGCCTCTAATACAATAAGTGTTAATATTTCCCTAATTAAGATTTGAACCCACATTAATCTCGTTTAGTATGACACCTTAACTGAGCTTCAATTGCTTCCATATAAATAAATCTGTCAATGATTTTCATAATCGATTGAAATGAAGCCATTGAAAAGGTCACTCGATCAATTCTGCACAATTAATTTAGTATGCAGTGATGTGTTTGTATGTTATCGGTATGATAGCATTTTTCATTGTTCATGTCCATTTGGCTTGCTTATTTTATTATAATAATAATTAGTTAAATAATTCTCATAAATTTTAGTTGTATTCAAAAATATTGAACTAAAAAAAATAAACGTAATCAGGGTTCAAACCCTGATTACGTTTATTTTTTAACCCTGATTATGTTTATTTAAGAGTCTTACATAAGAATAGCCTCCAAGAAGCGAGAACTACTAAAAACGAGAACTACTTACAAATAAGACTTAAAAGTCTATAATATATTTACAGTCACTTCAAAGTAACTTCATTGTATGAACCACTATAAATAATACCTCTAGAGAGCTTCGGCGGTTTCCAAGAGACGGGGGTTCAAATCCTACCCATAAATTATTTTTCTATAAATATATATTAAAAATCTCATAAATAAAGTAGAGACCAAAGCGGCTCAAGTGTCACTAAATGGTTGAAGCTTAAAAAAATTTAGTAACAAATTATTAAGAAAATGTTACTTTATAACAAATAATGTATAATTATAATTTTTCAGGTCCTCGTTGGGCGTCATGGAATCTTGGCATATTCCTATGCATCCGCTGTGCTGGTATCCATCGGAACCTGGGGGTACACATCTCTAAGGTGAAGAGTGTCAATCTCGACTCATGGACTGCGGAACAAGTCGTAAGTTATCAAAATTAATCTTTTTTATTTCACTTTAAATTAAATTGTGCTATTGTCAATTTTAAATTAAACTATCACCTAGTCCATAACTTTAAAGATTTTTTTAAATATTTTTTTTAAATATTTTTTTTAAATACTGTCAACTGTCAAGTTTCCCACTTTCGATACTACATAACTTGACTGGTACCGACTTTTTTGAATCATCAGACATTAACAAGGTCCTCATCATAGTTCTGTATGCCTCTCTCTCTAGCTCTTTCTCTTCACGCTGTATCCTGCATAAAACAGGGTAGATAGAAGGAACCTGAGAACCTAGTGTTAAAACTCCGTTCTCTTGCAACATTTCCGTTCTCCACTTTCCGCTTTTCCGAAATTCTATATGCCGTTTAGAAAAATGTCTTAGTCGGTTAAAAACAGTGTAGCTGTAGGTCCCCCGACTCAAGGGATAGCCGGAAACGACATGTCAATAACCTGCCTACTCCTAAAAACGTGGGAAATGCGACGTGAAAATATAATTTTTTATTTGTCAGTATTATATTAAAATGCTAAGTACTGAACATAATATTTAATTCATATAAATTTACACGAATGTCTCAGATGATTTGATGCTTTCTGGAGATTAGAAAAATAAAAAACCCAAGCTATGTTAACGTAAGTTTTTATGAAATAAGCGAGCATATGACGTTATATACTGGAATAATTGAATGGTAGTTGCTTTGTGGCATGCAATGGTTAGGGACTCTAATTTCTACTCGATGTTTGTATTTCTCCTATCTTAATATCTCTCTGGTTAGATGAAGCGAGGCATTCCTCAACTTTACATACAGTGTCTTAAAATGAGATGAAAAGTAGCAAATAAAATGACGTAACTTTGGTTCCTTAAGATTCGTGTTAGGTATTTGAGAAGCTTAAAGCTAAAAACAAGGCAAAACGCGGCGGTGAGTTTCGCCACTCAACACGAAATGTCTCAATCCGGCGGGAAGTAGGGAACGGAATTGTTGAAAGAAAACTGAGTGTCCCTCCAACTCCTGTCTGCCCCACTATATACGGGATACAACGTAAAGCTAAATTTTTTTTTTTAATTTTACTCCAGGTGTACCTCCAGCAAATGGGCAACTCGCGTGCTCGGGCTGTATATGAAGCAAATCTTCCAGACTCCTTCCGGAGGCCGCAAAACGACTCCTCTTTGGAATCCTTCATCAGAGCCAAGTATGAACAGAAGAAGTATATAGCCAAGGAATGGGTACCGCCTACTATGCCTAAAGTTAACTGGTGAGTTTAAAATAAATATTTGACTGAAAGCGCGGTGTTGAGTTCCGCCACTCAGCACGCAATCTCTCAATGCGGTGGAAAGGGGGGAACGGAAATGTTGAAAGTGAACGGAGTGTCGTAACACAAGGTTGTCAGGTTCCCTCTGCCTGCCTTGCTATATGCGGGATACAGCATGAAGTTAAAAAAAAACTGTGGAAGATATTTTCATATGGAGGTCAAGGTTAGGTTTACACATCATTTTGGTCCACTTGTCGTGTTCCCGGTGTTGCTATGTGTGGGATACAGCGCGAAGCTAAAAAAACTTGTTTTATATTAATTTGGGAATATTAATTGTGTCATCTAAAAGTAAAAAATATAATTGCTTTCAAGTACTGCCATTCAAACTTTTTAAATAACTTTAAGTCTTGCTATACAAATACAAATACAAATACAAATATTCTTTATTGCACACAAATAAACAAATAACATAGAAGTAGTAATAGCGTACAATAAGGCGGCCTTATCGCTTAAAGCGATCTCTTCCAGGCAACCTTTGGATATTGGATTTGTATAAAGTAGTGGTAGGCGGTGCACTAATCAGGATATTTACATATATTTTTTCGTTTTCGGTTTGCCGAAACTCGACTTTACGTCGGTATACTCATATCTATATATCCCGTCCTAAAGCCTTCAGGAAAAAGGATATATAGATTCCCCCTATCTCTGTCTCCTCCCTCTCCTTCAGCGTGTGATTTTTGTAGTTTGTGTACTTGATATATGGTTATTTGGTGTGTGTAGGTTAGATGATAGGTGAAGTGTGACGGGTGATTGCTTACATATATTATATATATTTATATATATTTATATATATTTGCTATATTTCAAATTGCAATATTCTTTTCATCCAAAATGTGTGAATAACTTTTTTAAATGGATAATGCAAAAGAACTTGCAAAGGTCTATATGAATGAAAAGTAAAATATATTGAATTATAATTTTAATACTTCAAATTGTTGTATGAATATTTTTATAAAGGCAAATGTTTATTTAAGGGATAAAGAGATTGATGAAGAACTAGAAAAACAGAAACGTAAGAAAAGAGCTACCACATCAGGACTGGGACCTCTGCCAGCATTGTCTGCTGACAAGAAGTATAATGTAAGTAATAGCACCGATACATTAGATTAAATAGAATTAAAAGTATGTCTTGTTAGAATTTATTGTTTTATTTAGCGAGAAGATAACAATCCTTTTACTCAATCCGCATGTAGACTTAGGTAGACTAGGTAGTCCAAATATTTGTTTCTCGTTTTCCCCCCAAGTGTGAATCGAAGTCATGACTCTGTCCGACTCTGCCACATTGAGCTTAACATTAAACAAAAATTCATATCTTGCATTACCCATATTTGTTTACTCCGTAAAAAAAATATTAAGTATTTGAACTTGTTTTAACTGCTTTATAACCGTAATTATAAAAAACTCTAAATATTATATATAATATTTTTACAGAAATCGGATGTAATACCCAGCCTACCGAAACCCAAGTCGTCAGTTAGCCCCAAATTGGGTAGAAATACACCAACAAACCAAGCAGACACTAGTAAAACATCGAATGGTTCCGCTGATCTCTTAGGACTAGACACCGCCAAGCCTGAGCCGAAACCATCCACAAATGATGACATATTCTCAAGTTTCTTCTCAGCACCAGAAAAACCAGCAGAAATAAAGCCGGAACAACCAAAATCTGATCTAAAGACAGAGGAAGAAAACTTCTTTAAGCAACCAGCACCGACGGAGAAAGAAAAGTCAAAATTAACAAAAGATAGTATCTTAGCCCTCTACAGTCAAACTCCGAGTAACACGTTAGCAAGTCAATTCAATCCAGTTCAACCTATTCAACCTGCATACCCATTTGGGACCTATCAACCGTACAATAATATGCCCATGCAAAATGGTATCCAGTCGTTCAACCAGTTTCAAGCGATGCCAAATCAGTTTCAAGCGTTCCCAAGTCAGATGCAACCACAACAGCAACCACAGCAGCAA
Source organism: Philaethria dido (assembly GCA_033558755.1). Classification (NCBI taxonomy): domain Eukaryota; kingdom Metazoa; phylum Arthropoda; class Insecta; order Lepidoptera; family Nymphalidae; genus Philaethria; species Philaethria dido. The sequence goes on from JAKGSA010000668.1 coordinate 236,376, forward strand.
CCTCAACCACAACAGCAACCACACAACCAAAACCAACCGTTTCAACAGAATTTTTTCAACCAGCAGCAATCTCAGCTGTCTCAACAGTTTGGTGGTCTCAATATAGGACAGTTTCCTAATGCGTTCCCACCCAACCCTAACATGGCGAGCAATACAACCTGGCAATAGTCACCCTAGTACAATTTGTAGATAAGGCAGCACTGTGCTTGATTATACAAGTCAATAGTGAAATATTAATGTGTTGGTATTTAATTTTTAATAATTTAAACATTTTTCTTAACCTATTAACATGGGTATAAACTTTTGTTAATCCAGCTAAAGATTGCAAGAACATGAAAATTCTTGACGCATCGTCAATATATAACCACTAATATTTAATGGATAAGAACAACGTAGAACGTAACGCGTTCAATATATTACGATTAATTTCCATGACGAAAAATGTCGTCATGTTCATTGCAGTGTTTTATAACGAAATATTTCGTCATACCAGCGTATGACGAAATATTCCGTTCAACAGGTTAAATATTGATTTATATACAGATTATGGATACAGATGCAATACATAAATGAAAGTGTAATGGAGTGAGCGAAATAGACAATATTGTAATATATAATAGAAAAGGACACATTGATATTTTACTATGACGAGATATTTGTACAAGCATATGATGTAAGTTCCCTACAGCCTTATGATTTCTCAACGGTGTGATGCTGATGTTCATTATTAGTTGTTTTTTAAGGTATTATAATAATTAATCTGCAATATTATTATCGACTGATAGTCAACTTTATATGGAGTTACTGAATTGTATTTTGTCATGGTTCTTATGTTATTCATTAACATTTTGCCATTTCATTACTTAAAAAATGCTAGTTTTTTTTTATGATACATATTGGAAATGCGAAAATTTCAAGTTTTAAATTCTTCAGCTATAAATTTATGATATGCTATATAAAATATTTTTATTTTAAAGAAATTAATTTTAATTATTAAAGATTCATATTACAAGCAAATGAGACTATTAAGTTGATATTAAATTTGCATATTCCAAAAGTACTTAGGTAAAATGTTTGTAGATCAAACCATAGACAATAAATGTCAATGCTAAATCTCGACTGAGTTTAATAGTTTAGTGGAAAAGTTTTTTAATCATAATTAATTGATTTAAAATATATCACTTTTTTAGCATTCAGATGTTAGCGTCAATTCAACTCACATATAGAATAAATATAATTATTTAAATTTTTAATTGTGTATTTGTGGATGTATTTTTTATTACTTTTGCCTTATTCAATGAGAAATATATGTTAACGTGATTTGATTTGTTGTATTCATATATTTACACTAATTACATATTTTATGTTCTTATTTTCAAACATATTATTTTTGCATTATTTACATTTTTGATTAAAGAAATTATTTTTTTATCTAGAATTTTACATTCTGTTTTTAATATTTTGCACCTAGTAACTATTAATTGTGAGTTGCATGTACATGAGTGTTGATTTTTAAGCTATACATAAAATAATTATATTTATATCATTGAATTTACTATTATTATCTTCATACGCAAATTAATGTTGCAACTTATGTTTAATTTTAACACAAAATACTGTCCAAATGTTGCCATATTTCTAAATTTTGCCTTTAATTATTTCATGTTTTATTTAAAAATATATTTTTAGTTAGATCATTTCTATAGGGAATTGCCATTTAAAGGACAGTATTGCTCAATTGATTCCTATATAAATATATTGTTTTATAATTTCTAACAGAAAATAGACATTAGATTTATTAATTTTTTATAGTTTGTTGTATTTTGTGTTGCCATCATCTTACAACATTTAACAAGTATTCCTTATTTTTTTTTATTATATTGTATTATTCAAGTTAATGTTTGTGCTTAAATTAGATATAGTTAAAAAAAATCATTTTCATATTCACGAATCATGTTGTTTGAATATCATTATTTATTATTTCATGTTTATTTGTATTTTAATTAATAGTAAATATTTGAATTTTCACGCAGAATAGAATTTCTTTTATATCCAAACATTCCTTCTTAAAAAAATATGATAAAAATATGATATGAAGTAATTTGGTCAATTTTAATAAATGTATACAAATTTCAATCTTTAAAGTGTTTAAAGTTGCATAGATTTTTTTTATTAAAATTCAAATGTTTGATGTATTTAGTTAAATAATGGAATTAACAATGTTAAATATTTTTAATGGATCACTTGTCATATTGGCATTGTCTGGTCCATAGATTCTGTATTTAATTTTGAAATAAATATAATAGCCCATAGTCAATCATTATTTCTTTTTATTTTTCTCCATATTAAAAAAAAGGTCTAAATGTTACGCATTTTCGATTTTAGTAAAAAAAAAATATTCAAATTGTCATATGAAGAAATTAACGCTACTCTCTTTTATACAACTGCAACAATAATTATGTTTATTTAAAATAAAAGGAAAAGAAAAAACATTACCTACAATTTCAGTTTGTTTTAACTTTTTTTTTGCAATGACTACTACTTTATAAATTTATGATGTACTTGTCAAAATAAATAAATACGTAAAATATTAGTGGTAGGAGTTAAATAAAATTTAATAATTAAGAATATGTTATACAAATACAACATTTAGAAAGATTAATGACTAAAATACATCATAATAAGCATTAACTTATTATGATGTATTTTAGTCATTTGCAGCTTTTAAAGTTATTTGATGAACAAGAAAAAAATGAGTTCATTTTACTGTTTTGGAAGAGATGTTATCTTTTTTTTAGGGAATCATTAAAATATGATAATCAGGGATATTAAAGAGCTCCGTAACCGCTGTGAATATAAGACTTGTAAGGACAGGTTTTTGATTTTTTGCCTTCCCGCTGCTGGGGTTCCCGGAAGACTGTTCCTGTGGCCTCGGCTAGTGGCGGTTAAGGAGGAGTACCGTAAGTTTTTAGTGGGTCTACGGACGTGTAGGCCGACCGTATACCTACTTACGAATGGTTACCCCGAAGCCCCACTTAACCCGTTCGAGTCCGTATCGGGCGGGTATACATAACGGATTTTCTTAAGTTTAAAAAAAAAATTTTTTTTTTTAACTCTGCGTAACCGAACCGACTCGTCGTCATTAATATTTACTAATATCCACACAACAACGGATAACCGTAAATCTTATATCCACAACCAAATTCAAGATATTCAGAATTGAAACAATACTATAATTTTAATGTAGATTAAATAAATACTTACCAAATAAAAACGAAAAAAGAAAAAATATAAAGAATAAATAAATTAAATATTTATAATTTTAAAAATGTTTATGTGCATACATTAGATTTCTTAACAAAAAATGCTTAAAAAGGAACGTCATTATTTACAAAGTTTGGTGCTCCTTATATTATTTTTACTTATTTCTTATTCTCTTTATTGTTTTTAAAAACAACTCGAACAATATTATAAGTAACAAAGAAATGATGAGAGAAAGGTAAGACGTTATTATTTTTTAATTATTAGTAAGTATATGACGCGAGTTTGTTAATAAGCTTAGAGCTCACTTCAGTTTTGGCGCGCGAGGCCATGTTGACGGAACAGCTGTCGCGAGCTATCTTTAAAATTTTCTTGTGTTTTTTTATTCGCTGTTGACAAAGAGTAATGTCTCTTGTGTAAACAATGTTATTATTTAATTTAATATTTTAAGTAAACGTAACGTTACGTTGTATTTAGTGCAATATGTGTAAAAAACTATAAACAATAATGGCTTGTGGACTGGAAAGTTATTCGGACAGTGACATTTCGACATCGGATGAACGGGAATTTGATGCGAAATGGAGCAGGTTCTCAGATTGGCTTCACTGCATCTGCGTGGTCACGTTCGATCTCGAACTCGGACAGGCAATGGAATGCGTTTACCCTCCGGGCGTAAAATTGACTGACCAAGAAAAATGCAATATTTGTTATTTAGCTTTTCCTGATTCGAATTCAGGATGCATGGGTGATACACAATTTCACGTGAGGTTGCGATCTCGCGCTCCACTTACGCCCCAACAATTGATATACAACGAGGACAGTGTGCCAACGCTCCGCGCGGACTCCACGCACTACTGGGGTTTCGTTTATTTTCGTCAAGTCAAAGATCCTTCGTTACCGCGAGGTTACTTCCAGAAGAGCATTATTCTACTCACTCGCTTGCCATTTATTAATTTGTTTTACAAGGTCATCCATTTGATCGCGCCAAAGCACTTTGAAGATGGAGAGCATAGCCTGGAGGCAGCGTGCCACGATATAAATAGATGGCCCTCACTTGATGCTGGTCAAAACATGCTTTTGCCAGTTTTAGGTACTGTTTTTCAGTCATATGTCCCTAATCAACAGACAGGGAAAGTGTCAAGGTCAGATATAATAAAACAAGTGCATTCACCTAGTGTACCGCACATACTTGCGTCTATTCAGGATGTTAATGTATTTGATGCTTTGGCCAGTGTAATCTCACACCTACATTTACTATGGGAGCTTGTCTTAACTGCTGAACCTATAGTTGTAATGGCAAGTTCTCCGACAGAGTGCTCTGCCATGGTGCAAGCATTGACATATCTTATTCAGCCTCTCCCATATGCCGCTGAATATAGGCCATATTTCACAATACATGACAGTGAGTTCAAAGAATTTACTCGTAAGCAGTTCAACCCACCTTATGTAATTTTAGGTGTGACTAATCCTTTCTTTACAAAAACTTTACAACACTGGCCTCATACTATCAAATTAAGTGACTCAACTTCAATCAAAACTAAATTAAGAAAAGTAGGCAACATAAAACATTTAGATGCTGCTCCTGGTGTTTATACACAATATAAGGCATTTTTAGAAAAAGATAAGGCAATAATCAAAAAGCTACATAATGGAATAAGGACAGATCGGCCCTCTGAAGTACAGACTGCTATGGTAAAAAGACATCTTTTAGAACTGACACAGAGTTTCATGATACCTTTAGAGAGGTATATGGCTTCACTGATGCCTTTACAAAAAAATATATCCCCTTTTCGAGCACCGCCAATACCAAATCCCTTTAATCCTGAAGACTTCTTTGCAACATTGCAACAAGCTGGACCTCATTTGACAACAGGGATAAAAGGAGACTGGATAGGTCTATATAGAAATTTCTTTAGAACTCCAAATTTTAGTGCATGGTTTCATGAAAGACATAGTAAGTTGACAAATAAGTTACATGCTTTGCAATTAGAAGCTTTAGCTGAAAGTGATTTGAAAATGTGGTCAGTTGGCAAAAAGGAAGTGGAAATAGTTGATATGGTCTTAAAGTTACGTGAGGTTTTAAAAAATGATCCTCCTGTAGCTGGCAATACACGGACACTGTTAGCAAGAAGGCTGGAGGATTTGAATTGTGTTCTTCCAGATGATATGAAGTCCATTTTAAATGCAGCATCGTGACATACAGATTGCTGCTCCTCAGGTATGAGAGGATGCAGCGCTGACTGCAAAGTTCAATTAAAGAATATATATTGTAGGAGTATTGCTTGCATGTAAAATATCTTCAAATGTAAATCTTATTTTCCTACACATAATTTATTGACAGAGTTATACTATTTTTGAAACAAATAAGTGAATATATTTTTAATCTTCCATTAACCAGTTTCTGTTTCATTACATATGGAATAAATATTTTTAGATAATCTGTATTGATTGCATAATAACTTACAATATAATTAAGTGCTCAGAAGTAGGGTTTCATTGTCATGCTCTAGTTAAAAGTTAAAATAGTAAAAAAGCAGTTACATGAATTAACTGTTTTAAAATATGTTAATGAGTTGTTGTGGCACTTGCAATGAAATGTAAACCTCTATTTAACTGATAAGACATGTAATTTGCTGCATTCAAATATTTCCTATTAAATAGTGCAACAGTAAAATAAGCCATATGCTTTGAATTAAAAATAAATCTATAAAGTTCCATACACACCGTAATAGCCATACTTTAATAGTTAGTACTACATATTTTACAATTGTAAAACAATAGTTATAATTTTTTAGTAATTAAATAGTGTATAATTTTAATGTTTTAATGTACCTAGTAGAAGCTAAAATATAAATTATTGTAAATATTGATTATTGTCCTGTCACATGACATGTATCTATACTGTTTTATTCTTACCATGTTTATATAGAAAGTATGTTATACATGGACACTAAATAGAAAGTGTCATTATCTCCATATATATTATTTCTGCAACTACTGTTCGCTAGTTTATAATCTGGCACTGAGATTTTCAAGAGTTAGAATTTAGGCCAAAATTTAAAATTCACATAAATAACGGAATTTAAGCTCTGACTATATTATATGTGTAATGAAATGTACAAACATGCAAATATGTAAAGTTTAATATTGAAACTGCTTTTAAAGGTGTTTGTTATTCCCATCTCCATCAGTACAGTCTGCTTAAAATTTATCGCATCATCAAAAATTAAAGTGACCTAACACAAAAAAATAAATATTTAGAGAAAATCACTATTGAATCCTAATTTGACTTTTTATTGTTAGATACTGCTAACAATAAAAAGTCAAATTAAATTGTTTTTGTTAAAATCAGAAGAAACGAGAGAAGCTAAATCGGGTGGAAAGTGAAGAAAGGAGTGTCTCGACACTAAGTTCACTGTGACTACCCTGCTATGCATATAGTGTGAATCTGTGGTTTTAGAAGCTTCTGTTTCATTTGCTTCTTATATAATAGAATATTATTAAAATAATAATAATGGCTTCCTTTTATGTCTTTATTCAATATTAAATATTTTCCTTATTTTCAATGTGTAATATTGTTTACATCAAAAACATATTGGAAACTTTTTTTATGGTAATTGCATTTTTGTATATATAAAATGTTGTTTGTCAATTAGGATAAGGCCTTTACAAAATATATATGCAATTGTTGTGATGGATGTTTAAAAATATAAAAAAAATAATTGGATGGTAGTTATGGAAAAAAATCCAAAAAATATATTATCTAGATAATTTATTATAAATACATGTTAAAATTTTTAATACAGATAATAAAGAATATATTTTTTTTTTCATAACTACAATCAAATTTATTTGTAAATTTAAATCATGTGTGTAAATAAATTGAAACATGAAACGAATCTCCATAAAATGATAACTATTATCATCCAGTCCATCCATTGCTTATATTATTATTCTTAAATAGTCTTTAAAATAACTGTGTGCTATAGGTTGTTGCTTTATTTTTATTTTTTTTAATTTTTAACTCTAGTTCTCAAGATGTAGGTTGAAATGGCACTCGATTTTTTTTTTATGAAAGAAATGTAGTGACTGATTACTAAACTCTCTGTCTAACATTCACATAAACGCGGAACATGCGTAAAGATTAATTGGTCACTTAAAAATATATATACCATAAATTTTGTTATCATGCTGTTAAAATAAAATACAGTAAGCTTTACTTAGTTCATATTATGTAAAGATATACACATATTGATAGTGGCTATCTACTGTTGTATATTTTATTATTTCATTTAGATTAAGTTATATGAAATTAAGCTCTTCAAACTTATCATAATTAGATTTTTTGTTAAATAATTAAAATAATGAACTTTTTTAATGAATTTTTTATTTGTTTAGTATTGTTTTGGGTTTTACGGATTTTCTAATGATGCTATATTAACTGAATTAATTAGGTATTGGTAGATTGTTACCTACCTACTTAGAAAATCTAGGCACCTAGCCAGTCTACGTGAGCATTTTTAATGCCTGTATAATCCGTTTAAATTACTTTTATAAACATGAATAAATGCATTTTATTCATTTTTAGTTATTTTGTATAGATGTTTAACATATGATATGTAAAATTATGTTGTAATTAATCTTCGCTAAATGTGACCACAATAGAAAGTTAGCTTATGGTATAGTTGACCAGAGCTTATGTGTTACATGAGATTTCACTCAAGTTCCAATTTCCTACTTATTTTTTTTAATATTACAAAATAAGAAAACGTGAAAGTTCTCATTTTCTCGGTTTGCTAACAAGGCAAATCGGCGTTGAGTTCCGCCTCACCACGCAACATCTCAATTCGACGGAAAGTGGGGAACGGAGTGTCTTAACACTAGGTTCTCGGGTTCTCTCTACCTACCCTTGCTATATGCGGGATACAGCGTGAAGCTAAAAAAACCGAATAAATATGTATAGTTTAGTTTTTAAAGAAGCCTTAGTTATAATATTTTTCGAATATTAGCTGTCATGAAACCGGTTGGCATTTAGAAACGTTATCTTATAAGGTCTTAAGATAAATTTTAAATAGATCTATTTTCTATCTTATCTCCCCCATAATATTTACGCAATCGATAAGTGTTTACAATTTTAAATTGGTGCCAAAGTTGTATTTCTTTTTTTTTCTCCATGTGTGTATGCAGAGACTTAATGACATATCTCTCCTATTTTTGTTTTATTATTGCTAGCACTAGCAAATTTATAGAATAGTACAAAATAATATTAGCAACGTTTGTCTTAGCTACTGAAAATCATTGTCTGGGGAATATTGTTCATGTTACGTTGGAACTGCTAACTTAAGAAAGCTGACAATTCGAAATATTATTTTTATTAAAGCGATATTTAGGAACTTCTGCCGGCGAAATTACTAGACAATGTATTATCTATGTCTTTCTGTTATATATTTATACATTTTATCGCTGCGTCGGTTTTTTGTATTAAATTCCTAGCTCTTGCGCGTAGCGATTGACAAATACTTTATCATACGCGTAAATGCCTACATGGTGCATTCGGTTAACCGCGAAAATCCGTTATTTCTAATATTTACTGCTCTGATACGTGTGTCTTTTTGTAGCAGTTGGCTGCAACTGACATGGAAAAGACACTCAAGTGATAGTGGCTAAAACAGGAAATATTGCCATATTTCGCTGAAAACGATAATTAATAATTATCCGATTTTCGGAGTTAGCCGGAAGTACCTTTATTCAAAATATTGATAGTTGCAAGCTAGTGTTGGCGGGATAGAGAGCAGGGGGAGGAGCAGCCCTAAGCATACTTTAATATTAATTTTGACAACTTAAACTTGACATTTGCAGTACAATTGCGCCAGTTAATGGTAATTAAACACTAATTTTCATCTTTGTGTGAGACTGAAACATCCGGGCAGTTGTCTAATATGTAAATATATTTTAGAATGTCTTCTTGTTTGTAACTATAAGCTTGTTAGTAAAAACGCAGTTAAAAAATTTCAGTTTTTTGTTTTCATTAATGTTTGCTCAACAAAATTTTGAAAATCCGTGTCCAGTTAGCATTTTACGGTCATTTAATTTTCCGTGCCATTAACGCCATCTATTGACAAACTATTTAAGCAAGTATCACGCCTTAGCTCTTATTAGATGTACTCACTCTTATGAAACATTTTAAAAAATCATGTGTAAAACATATATAGGTACTCAGGTAATTGTACTATACGCAAAGTTTCCGCCGCGTAAGCAAATAAAAGGAGCGTCGTTCCAAATATCGAACAACGTTCGTAATTATTCATATAATTTTTAAGTTATCTCTTCTTTAAATGTAAAAAAGACGCAGTTTTAGCTTTCTATATACAAATGTCCAAATATTATATTCTAATTCCGTTTTAATATTATCTAAACCATTGTTTCTATTGTTATGCAAATATTTTTTTAATCTATTGTACTTCAAGGCGAGACTTTCTAATTTCCATCTTAATGAAAATATTTTTAAACGTTATATCTTCCTATGAGATGAAAATGCATATGATATTAAAATTTCTTTTAAATATAGTTCATTAAAGTTATAAAAGTAAGGGTTATGCCACTTTTGCTTTTACTTGAGAACTGTAAATATAGATAATGTAACATAATTATAAATAATGAATAAATAAAATAATTACTTTTTCAAACAAATAGTTTTATTTATGGCTTAAAGAAATTGTGCTATACCTGTCCGATGGGGATCACAACGGAGGCAGGTTACAGTCGCACTAATCTACAAGTGGGAAGACATGGCATAAATAAGTCGCTCACTTGTCAGATCCTTTGGTGCTCATAGCATAGACATTTATGATGGTAAATTGTTAACCCCAATACAAGATAGCCAGTTCATTTCTCGTATTTCAATGAAAAATCTAGTTTGTTTTTTTTTTTATATTTACATAGAATTTTTAAAGATTTTACTTTTTTTTTTAAATTTGCATGTCAATATGTGATATTAAAATCATCAATCAATCATAAAATATGTTTCCAATTTTTATTAATATCAAAGTGGCAGTTAAAAATGTACCAAAAGCATTCATTTTGGGGAGAACAACTTATCATATATTTGACTACAATTAAAAATTCAATATTTACAAAACAAAGGGGAGGCGGGTTCACATTCTTATATATCTAGCTTTACTCCAAATATTATCATTATCTGTGACGAGGGTATAAAGTCCAGCAAGGGTGATTCCAGCTGCGGCACCGAGGCCCATAGAACGGAGCCCAGCTGTGCTTTTATATAGGAGTCCAGTAGCTGTCGCTGCTATAAATGTGTTAGTTGTATCTTCTTTGTCCCTTAACCAAGTTATTCCAAGTGCCATTGTTGAATACATTGAAGCTAATATGCCTAATGTGCATCCAGTGGTTGTACCTTAACAAAGTAAATAAAACATTAAGGATCTTTGAACTTATTAAAACAGCTTTTTTATGTAAAGTTACGAGAGAGTATAAGTATCTATGAACTGTAATTATAGAATGGTATATTGTATGAATATATTATTTTATTACATTTACATATGGCACAAATTATTAATATCGCTATGTTATTGGAATGGAGGGAGGAAATACCATACTTTAATATTCTTCCTGTTTTAAAGGTATATATAATTTGAATATTCCTTTTACAATTATAATTTATGACTGATATTTATTAAGTTTATACAAACCTTGTTTCATGACATAGTTTATTAGTTGTGTCCTCCTAACTTTGCCAGTTTGTCCTGCCAGTGTTGTTGCTCGTAATCCTTTGTACAGACCAGCCATACCTCCCATACCTAATATATATTATGTTCATTTTAAATGAAAAAGTTTGTAAACATTTTTTATATGAAATACTAATACAATGTTTGAAAATTAATATCCTGACAAGGTCAAAATATATTTCTGTGTGTTATAAAATTTTAAATTTTTGTGCCAAGTTTATTATAAATCAACATAGATTCATCAATCAATCGATATTAAAATAATGTAAATATTCATAATTGTTATGTAAAATGATTTCGAGGTTATTTTACAAAATTGCTTGCCATAAATTAATGGCTTACCTGAGCCAGTAATAAAAGACATGCCTACGATGGGCAAAGCCACATTCGATCGTCTCGCTGTTGAAGCCATATGGCTCTCGTCAGGATAAAGGAACTCTGGCTGCACTTTAGAGATATAGTTCGGGTCAAAGTTTAAATACGGGGAAAGATTTGCGCCCTGTTTCTTCTCTTCATTTTTGTTTATTGGCAATATATCACCAAATATTGACATTTTTCGTTATTTATTTTACACTAAATTTACTACACTAATATTATTTTGACGTGATTTTGTAATCACGCAGGAAAATTGTAAGGTTCGGTACTCGGTCGATCTTATATGTCAAATTGTGACATTTTTTTATCTATTGCCACAGACTATTAAATTATACTCTTTTTTTTTTAATTTCATATATAATGCCACAGGACTTACGATATTAAAATTTAAAAAGACTAATATGCGTTACATATTTCTTATTGTTTTATAGTGAGGAAAGAACACCAGAAGAGGTTAGAAAAATAATAAAAACAGCTAAGCTTCATGAATCAGAACTGACCGAAATTACCCAAATATTAATGTTTCCGGATCCAAGCGAACAACATGATAACTTGAAACTTATGCTGTTGGACGATAACTTGTTAAAGGAAATAGAGGCTGGAAATCAATTGATATTAAAAGGTAAGTAAAATTAAGCACTTATGATGTCATCAAATAATACGTGGTCTCTTTAGTGAACTTTTTACCGATCAATCTTCATGTGCCCTACAACATTGGCGATTGGCGAAGTAATTTGTGCTCAACAGACACGTTCGAAACGCCATAATTAAAAAATAAACTGAACTTTTTAGTGAAATTTTGTATGGCTTTTATGAGGACAGATTTAAAAAAATGTAAAAGACAAATGAATGAATCATACATGCATAAGGCTTCAGGCTTTTTCTTGCATGCCAGAGTAGGCAGAGACAACCGAGTGTCAAGGCACTCCGTCCTCCGCTTTCCGCCCAAATACTGGACATGGCGGGAAAATAAAAATAACAAAATCGGTCCCACTGCACAATAATGGCTTCAGAAATAAATATTAAAATAATTTACATACATTCAGTTTTACGAGTATATGTAACTGTTATAATTCACAAAAGTATTTAATTAAAGGTGATCCAGACGAAAATGCAGTTTTATGTACAAGTAACAAAACATATGATATCAAAGAGGCTGAGACTTCGAATAGCTTACTCCTAGTTCCCGATTTATTATTCGCTGCGTCAACCGGCTTAGACGAGACTATTGCTAATAACTCCATGGAAAGCGATTCCGATACCTCCTTCGATAGATCCAACACTAGCTTAAATAAATCCACCGATTCCGATGATGATAGAGCTCCAAGAAAAATAGTCACCAAAGATATCCTTAACACGTTTTTCACATATTACGAATTGAAACCTTGCAAGCCACGGTTATCCAAATTAAGGAAACTTCTAGAAAAAACAATGTACCAGGGATTAGAACTTGAATATACAGTAGACAAAACAAAACTTTTGACTTATGATGCTATTTTCGATCAAGTACAAGCCTCTATACAAGAATTAGATGCAGAACTAATTAATATCCAAGCGATTAAAATCGATGATTATTATCGATTATTGGAATTCGATTACGAATTTCGAGTTTTATCACACATGTTGGATTTAATTGAGGAGAATTCGTGGTCGTTAAATAAAATTTCTAAGGAAATTACTATAGAAAGCTTAAAAGAATTGGTTCCTGAGTGTATTTTAGAGGCAATGTTTACATTTTACACTTTAGAATCGATTATTGAAGATGATGTTCAGTATTACGAATACAAACAGGATAAAGTTTGTCGATTTTTGGCGAGAGTACTATTAAAAAGCGCCGGAAAATTCAATTTAGCTGAGTTCTTGCAAGCGTGGAAGGATTCTGTACCTGAGGGTATGACAACTTGTGTAAGTATATATTTTAATATTTGTTTAAACTTTAGTATAAAGAAAACGTTAAGAAACTTATAAAATTTTCAATGTAGTAGGATTTGAAGCCACTATATTATCAGCTATATAACATATCATACAACGAACCCAAGACAACGTTCTGCGTACTATAACGAACGCGCCGTGGTTCTCCAGAAACGATGAGATCCACGACTATCTACATGTATCATCAGTTCAAGCCGAAATTAACAAATTCAAAAATAAATACGCCGTCCGACTCTCGACTTAGCTAAACATCCTTGCTAAAAATCTTCTAAAGGCTTCACTTGCGGCTAAAAGGCTGGAAAGGAAGGATGTCCTATGAAAAGGCAGACGAGACAATGGTCTCTTCGCCTAAACGCCTTATAACACTGCAACTAATCTGCTTATAGTCTTGCGACTGAATGTAGAGTTAAGACACACGAAAATAAATAAAAAATAACATATAGCTTATCGTGGTATATCGAAATTCTTACTGTAGTGATGTATTTGATGTTAGCTAAAAACACCACTCCTGTTTCCACTTTATAGTTGTTTATGTGTAGAAAATATAATAATGACTACCCCGCTAGGGACAAAGCGTGAAGTTAAGTAAGCTATATAAATAAAGACATATTTAATCTTTTAAAAAATTAATTGGGTTGATTATTTTTTTTATAGATCAAAAATATTTTTATTGCAAAATCAATTCAAACATATTTAAATGATTTTCGTTTCACAAAGTGTGGCGTTGAGTCACGCCACTCAAACTTTGACGGAGAACGAAAAACGCAGTAATAACTCTATTTTTTCTCTGCCTATACTGCAGAAACCGCAAATTGTATTTGAAATATACATTTTTGCTATATTTTCAGGAGTCCCTATTATCAGGTATAGCGTTAATAGATAAGTCATCGTCACCTCAAGTGGTGTGGGGCTTCTCTGAGAAGGACTTACCGGAGGACATCAACCAGAGGTTCAAGGTTCTGTTCCAGACTAAAGCAAAGTGGAGTGTGGAGGAAATATCGCCTTATGTAGAGTAGGTGTTTTGTATAATAATAATTAAAGACATTTAAGGTGTGGTAATTTTTGGATTTATGCAGTTTTAAGCATAAGTGTATATTTTAACTGCTTATTAAATATAAAAACCTTAAAAAGCATATTTAATTTGCTATTTTTTTTAGGTATTTATCATTATTAAAATTTTCTTTAAAAAATCGACATTTTCTTTATGAAAAATACTTTTTGTGACACAATAAAAAAAAATACTTTATATTATTTAACCCTATCTTATTTAAAAGTGGTCAAATTAGAAATTAAATTTATTAATAATTATTCTGCGAGTGGAATCGAACCCTAAGAAACATTGCATTAATAGGCGCTGTCCCACTGCGCCACAAGGGCCTTATGCGTTTGTATCTTTTGTTTCCATTATTTACCTAAATTATAACGTTTTATTCTAATTTCAGATTGTACGCAACAGAAAAGTTGAATGTGAATGCTTTGTTAACTAAATATGCGCGCGCCTCCACACAAGATGGTATCCGAGTGTTCTCTGCCAAGCATATGAAATAGATATATTATATATACAGTAACAATAACAAATTACCTTAAAAGTGATTAAAAGGAAAAGCCGTAAATTTTTGCTTGATTTTGTCGTAAAAAAGGATCGGATTGCTACGAAAGTCATGTATTGTCGTCGGATTCTAGATATGAGTATGATTCTAGAGGCAGAAATCGGAAATAGTACCGTTGCAAGATTTTTTTTATTGATAGATATATGTGAAGCTAATAAGCGTGTCAATAGTTGTTTATTATCATACGTAACGTATCATATTTCATAATAAATGTTTAAAAAAGAATATGGTTTTTATTTTAGAGGAAATAGTATTTTTTAATGAAAAGATTTTGTTATTCTATTATGTACCTGTGTAGTACGATTTTTTTAGATTGATATTTAAGAAGAATATGATATTCATATTTTGCGAACATAAGTACAAGTAGTTCTCGTTGTTTTAAAAAAATAATAAATATTATATACTAAGAGACTTGAAAAAAAACCAAATAAAGACTCCATAATATATATTTCTTAGAAATACAATTTACATTATAAAATTATTTACAAATATATATTCAATACATTATAACCTAGAAAGCACAGCCTTATATTTTTAATTAAAGTTGCCAGAACAATAAAATCAAGTTCAGAATAAATTTCAATTAAAATTCTTTTTATAATTCAATTACAGTTAAAATATAAATACTTTTTTAATATGTTTGAAGAATTTATGAGTATATTCTTAAAATTAAACTTATTCTATTTTTTTTTAATTTGGCTACAATAAGTCTACAATTGTTGGATATTCTTCCTTAGTTTATTCAGTTCTTCCCACATTTCGTTCGGTAGATCTTCTCCAACTTCTTCCTTGAAATACTTTTCGATAGCGTCAGCCTGTAAGGAGTTTAGAAATATTTTATTTATTTACCTAACAAAATATATTGAAAATGGCTTCATAGTTTTTCCTTTTCTTATTTGTCCAATATGAATTTAATATAATTTAATAGTTTTTACTAATATATCAGTCCATTACATTGATTTGTAAATACAAGACAGGAAGAACGGCTTTTCTCCCAAATTCTAAACATTCCGTTTTAAACTGCGGAATTAAACACCGTGTTTCGTCGTACTAGAGGGGAGAAATGAAAAAAGTTTAAATAAAACCAAAAAAATATTAAATTGATTTTATTTTTTTAATATTTTTTTTTAGCTTCACGCTATATCCCGCACATAGCACGATAGGCAGAGGGAACCTGAGAACCTAGTGTTAAGACACTCCGTTCCCTTTCAAGATTTCCGATCCCCACTTTCTGCTACACAGAGGCATTGCGTGCTGAGTCTCAACGCGGTGCTTTGCCTTGTTACCAGACCCAGGAAATGAATATACTAAACTTTTTACATTTCCTGGAGTGGAAATCGAACCCACAATCTGTCGCGTTTACAGTCGTTCGCTTGTGCTTCTGCGCCACGACAGGCGTTTGTAAGTAATAAATAGCGAATACTAACCTCCTTCAACCAAAACTCTTTAGGCACACTAAACAATTGGTCCATATCGACGTTCAGGCCGTCAGTGTTTAGGGCTCCGCTATCGGGTACGAGTCCTAAGGCAGTTTCTTTATAGCAGGGCTCCTCGTCGACGCGGCGGAGCACCCACTCTAGTACGCGGGAGTTCTCACCGAAACCCGGCCAGAGGAATTTACCCTGGAAAATTTATTATTGATTATATTTTTGTAATTTTATGTTAACATTGTTTGTAATGAAGTGATAGAAGAAGTTTGATATTTTTTTTTATTAAAAATAGAAAAAAAAAAATATATATAAAGTAAACTTCGAAATAAAAAAGGTTTTTCAATTTACATTGAATATTTCATTGAAAGATTTTACAGGTATTTTTATTGAAATAATAATTATAGATCCAATCAAAACTAAATACGCCAACAGATAAAGCCAACAATATCTTTTTAAAAACGTCCACCCAGAAACACAAAATGACGACTTTTTCTTTTTAAAAACGTACATCTTCCAGAAAAATCTAGCTGACAACTATTTTTTCTTCGTAAACCTCTTCCAACTAACCTGTTCGTCCTTCCTAAACCAGTTAACATGGAAGATCTTGGGCATCTTTCTATTTCCTTGCGACATGCTCAGCCAGTGCTTCAGGTACTCTCCGAAGTTGTACCCGAAGAAGGGACGCATCGCGAACGGGTCGTGCATTACTACTTTACCCTGAATGAGAAGAAAATATATTATTTTAATTAAAAGAAAAAAAATTGCTTTCGCTAAGTTTGTTAGAAAGATCCTAGTATTAAAATAGTTTGGTTTTTAATTTTTGCTAGAATTAAGGATATTGCACGTTGAGTGAAGTGGGGGAACTCAATGTCGGTTTGTTTTCCAGAGAGGGGAAATGAAAAAAAAATAATTTAAAGAAATATTTGGAAATTAATGACAATGATATGTTGTTTATTAAAAACAAAAAGAAAACATTTTTTCGCCTTTTTAATTAACTTAGGTACGAGTAAATTAATTTTATTCAAATATGATTATTCTTCTGAGCGGGTATCGAACTCATAATCAATTGTATTTACAGTCAAACGCTGTAATGACTTGACATAAATGATATATATTATAGTCATTTTTAAGAAATATACCAACCACAGATTTCCATAAAATAATCAATAACTAATAAATAAAAATTACAATCGAATAAAAATAATTCAAATAGAATAAAAAAAAATACATTAAAATCACCACAACCACTACACATACGAAAAATGCCACTCCCAACTTGAAACCCAGTACCCACCGCATGTTCCGCAGCAGCAGTCGCCTCGGACCTCATGCCGGCCCCCAGGAACACGCCGTGTCGCCACTCGCGCGCCTCCACCACGAGCGGGACCCCGGCAGGGCGCCGCCCCCCCAACAGGATGGCGGAGATGGGGACTCCCTCGGGACTCTCCCAGTGTGGGTCGATTATGGGGCATTGGTGGGCTGGTGTGCAGAATCTGGGGAAAAAAGGGTTTTTTTTATTATATGTTAAATATTTAACGAATCGCATCTCATATTGCAAAAATGATACATTAACATTTAAACAAAATCTAAATCATTTTTCATTAATTTAAAAAAAAAAATAAAACAATATATAGAAAATTGTCATTATTTTTAGAGCGGAACATATTATATCATTTATGATATAACTATTACTAAAATAAAGTGAAACCATATGGAATCCTTCATAAGTTCTAAAATTGTTAAAGCTTGCTAGTTTCATTATAAATGTTAATAAAACCCATTAATGAAGCTTAATCAAAAATATAGTACACGAATTGATTTCAACAGTACAGGTTCAAATCCTACAATTTCCCCTTTTAAAACTCATGCCCCACAAAATCACTTATTTTCCTCTTTACATAGAGTTAGTATAAGCAGCAGGTCCCATACTAGGATCCCACTTCCTCCCCTTTCAGTTCACAAACACCGTCACCAGTACCACTACCGCCACCACTATTCCCTCAATACCTAAAGTCACTTATTTTATAAAAAGCAAAAACTTTGAACCTTTGAACTTTGAACCCTTTGAACTTTGGATCCCTTTTTAACGAAAAATACGCGGACGGAAGAGCATGAAACTTGGCACACTTAAAATTTATATAACGAAGGAGTGCAGAAGGATAATATCTTTTTAAATTAATGCATAAGAAGTATATTAAATAAAGTAAATAAATATTACACACACTATCATGGCTTGACATACATTACTAAAGGCAACGCGTTATTAACGCGTCCCCAAGCACCCAATACTTCAATTCATTGGAAAGTGGGCAACGAAATTTTAATAGAACGAAGTGCCCACAAGGCTCCCTGCTATATGTGGGAGAGAGCATAAAGCTAAAAAGAAAACTTATTTTTGTTTTCCTTACCTAGAATTAGGATGAGCAGCAGGTCCCATACTAGGGTCCCACTTCCTCCCCTTCCAGTCCACTAGGGAGGAGGGAGGAGTGCCATCCCCCTCCCACCACACTCCCCCATCGCTGGTTTCCGCCACGTTAGTGAATACTGTGTTACGGAATATCGATGACATTGCTATTGGGTTTGTTGATTTTGATGTGCCTGGGAAATTAAGTTTTAAATTTATATGTACTTTTTTTTGTGTGACAGTAAAGGCGAATACTGTTTTTAGAATTTATATTATTATAATTTTTTCGCTATAGTGAAACAAAGTACGGCGTTGAGTTCCGCCACTTAACACGGTATCTCTCCAATTAGAGTGAAAGGCGGTGAAAGGATTGTTTTCACACCAGGTCTGACTGCCTTGTGCGGGATAAAGCGTGAAGTTGTTTTTTTTTATGTATAGTCGTTTTGTTGGTAAGCTGTGGTCAATTTCTTCTATAGGTAATAAAAAAAGAGAAAATATTTTTTTTTCTTGTGTTATCTTACGTTTGCTTAGCTTTTTTTATTTATTTTTTTTTATGCATTAGTAAATCAAACGCTACTAAACTCTATATTATCATTTTTTGAAATTAACCTTCTACTGCAATAATATCCCAATACAATTCTCAACAAAAATTACTAACCCATTGAACATAATATTACAAAGTTCATATAATTAATATTTAACCCTTACCAGGCGCGACACCAAAGAAGCCATTTTCCGGGTTGATGGCCCTCAAGACCCCATTCTCATCAAACTTCATCCAGGCGATATCATCTCCCACACACTCCACCTTATAACCCGGTAAAGTTGGGGTCATCATGGCCAAGTTAGTTTTACCACATGCTGAAGGAAATGCTGCGGCGATGTAGCGTTTTTTACCTTTGGGGTCTGTTATACCCACGATCTGTGGAGTTAAAGGGTTATTTAGTTTTAAAGGTCTGTTTTGGTGTGGTTGAAAATTATGGTAAAACAAAGTGCGGCGTTTAGTTCCGCTTATCAAATCATATTTATTGTTTTTTAAACGGGTGAAAATTCATGAATTATGTACCTTAATATTAAAATTTTCATGTAAAAGTGTGTGATGATTATTTAATTGGTAATTATGTTAATATGATTTTTATAAAAATATACGCGATAAAATAGTTTTATTGAAAAGACGTACAAAAACTGTTTTTTTATTATATGTAAAGATTATATTACTTATTTAACAAAACAACTATAAAAGAAAATTCAAAAATTAGCCCCCTTGAGTCACAAAAAGCAATATATTAAGAAAATTAAATAATTAAATGTTATATTACCAGCATATGTTCGGCGAGCCATCCCTCACGCTTCGCCAACACTGAGCCAAGGCGGAGCGCGAAACATTTCTTCCCTAATAAACTGTTACCGCCATAACCACTACCTGTAAAAAGAAAAAAATATAATCAATATATTTTTTAACCTTTACACGCTTTCCAGAGACTTGCATAGAAGGGCAATTAGGGAGAATTTAGTGTCAAGACACTTTATTTTATAGTTTCTATTTAAATGGGGAAGTGAGCATAATATTTTTTTTATAATAATAAAATAAATATTACGCACACTACCACGCGTCTAACATACAGTATTACAAAAGTAACGCACACATAGTTAATTTTAATACAGGCTCAGACATTTTGTTATAACACTCATACAGAGACACAGGTTCAAATCCCACCAATATTTTTTCCTAAAATTTTCTCTTACCATAACTAATAATTTCATTGTCCTCAGGGCGATGTAAGATAATCGTTCTAGAAGGATCGCAAGGCCATCCAGGTGTGGTCTGAACGCGTCCCACCGCGTGGAGACAACGCACAAAGTTTTCATCTTTGCGAAGTGCCTCTAGAACTCTGCTACCTATAGGAAATATTTATATAAATAATTTATTATTACATAAAATTAAAATTTAATATCAGTTATTGCACTTATATATAAAGAATATATTTAGAAAACACATATTTGGTTCAGAAAAAGTATATTTATTTAAGTAAATCAGATTCATATTTTTTTAAAGTGGTCTAAAAATTTTAAAATGGCAGGATTCGAACCTACGACTCTTAGAATCCGTAGGAGTGCTTTAACATACTTTCTTTAAAAAATATGTATCATCATACATAATTTTTATAATATATGCGTGGAAAAAATGACAAGTAATGGCCCATCTAGGCTTAAACCTTAGATATTTATGTAATTTCAAATTTAATAAATATTCATAAAATTTTTAATTTCATTAAAACTTTTTTAATATTTTTATATGTCCTAAAGCAATAAAAAGTTATATTTTATTTAACTTTATATAAATAAACAATGTTTTATTTAACTTACCCATTCTAGTCATAACGCGCATGGAGTACACGACGTATGGGGAATCTGTCACTTCTATACCGATTTTTGATAGGGGAGATCCTACGGGACCCATTGAGAACGGAATCACGTACATAGTGCGACCTGGGAAGGGTAAAATTAAAAAATTATTATTACTATTTGTCATATATCAGGGTAGGCAGAGAGAACCTATGATGGTGTTAAGACACTCCGTTTAAATTACTTAAATTATTTTTTTTAAAACTAAATAAATTTAAGTCAACAAATTGTTAAAACAGAATACTATATTCATTTTTCTACCAATTCAAGCTATTCCATAAAAATTTGAACCTGTACTAACCTCGCATACATCCCGGAAACCTCTCAGCGACAGCCTTATCATAATCTACGGGTGATATATAATTTCCTAAAGCGGACTTCTGTCCGGCTCTGGCTATTGGAACGATGTCCCTCTCGTGGTCCGAGCAAATATATGTACGGGACTCCACACGAGCCACGTCTGCTGGGTCAGTGCGTGTTAGCCAGCTAAAAAAAGTTTTTATATTAATTAAATTTTCTGTATTTTCTATTTAAAAAACAGTGTATAAAAGTGTCATAACTCATTGGATAATCAGAAAACCTAGTGTTGAGACACTCTGTTCAACGCTTTTATGAATTTAAGATATTGTGTGTTCAAACAACAATCTCTTGCAAAAAGGAAATAAATAATAATGAATAATGCGAAATCAAAAATTTTCATTGCAACTAAATATTTCTAAATAAAAAGAATAACACTTTCACATCGTGTCTTATTAACATAAATGCAAAAGTTTATGGGGACGGATAACATATGCTTGTTACTCTTTCATACAAAAACTGCTGAATATACACATAGTTTATACATCATAATAACACATATATTAAAATTTATAAAGAATCTGGATAATTTGGCCACGATATAATGACAATGATATATAAATATTAAATCTATGCCAAATAATTTATACCTATCTACCTAACAACTAACATTTTTTAAAACTGTTATTTTTAAATTGACTTACCAATTATCATACTTAGGCAGAGGTTTAACAGTGCCCTGCTGTTGCATCACTTGCAATAGCGCACCAGCTTCTGCATCCGAACCGTCACACACATGCACGTGGTCTGGCTCGCAAAGCGCTACACTACGCTCTATGAAAGCGCGGACCTAAAAAATATTATTTATCAAAATATATAAAAAAAGGGCCATAAATAAATGAATAATAGAGACCATTAAAAGACATGAATGGAGATTAAAATCTGAATGTAAATGCGATAGTTAAATAGTAGTATACTGTAGTAAAATATTTTGTTAATTCCGCCACTCAATGCGCAATATTTCGAATTCGAATAGAAGCAAAAAAACAGAGTGTCTTGACACTCCTGATTCTCTCTGACTACACTGCCATGCGGAAACAAATTTTAAATTAAAAAAAATTAAATAGATAAACAAAATTGATATTATAGTTGAGAAACACATGACATAATCATATGTTTTTCTTTTTGGGAAATATGTGACATATCTATATATATATAATAAAAGAGCAGAAAAGTCAATTCTGTACATGAAAAATTTTAGAAAAATATCAATTGGGTGCGTTAATATATTGTTAATAGAAGCGAAAAAACCAATCAGTAGAATTTTTGTCTGTCTGTCTGTCTGTCTGTCTGTCTGTCTGTCTGTACATTTGAACGCGCATCACGCAAAAACTACTGGACAGAAATGAATGAATTTTGGCATGGTAATAGCTTAGAGTCTGGAGGTACATATAGGATAGTTTTTATCCCGATATTCGACGTAGTTTTTATGGAAATATTGAAAAACCTACATAGACAAATTACTTTATAGGCCGATAAGTACTAGACAGAAATGAATAATTTTTTGCACAGCAACAGGTTAGAGTCTGGAGGTATATATAGGATAGTTTTCATCCTGTCATTCGATGTAGTTTTCATGAAAAAAAAAAATCTACATAGACAAGTTACTTTATATGCCAATAATTACTGAATAGAAATGAATGAATTTTAGCACAGCAACAGCTTAAAGTCTGGAGGTACGTATAGGATAGTTTTTATCCTGTCATTCAATGCAGTTTTCATGAAAAAAATAAAAAACCTACATAGACAAGTTACTTTATATGCCGATTTTTTGCATGGGTATAGCTTAAAACCTGGAGCAACTTATAGAATACTTTTGAATTGATAGTCCATGTAGTTTTCGTGGAAAAAATAAATAACTGACACCCTCAAATTACGTCAATTACTCACATACTTTCTTTCTTATTACACTAAGTAATATGAATATTAGATATAAAAATATTAAAAGAAATGAAAAAGAGAACAAGAAATATACATTTATTTAATTAGAATCATATAATCGATTTTAAATATGAACGGTAATAGGTATGAACGCATAATATGTAATATAATAATTTTATATTTGTTTTCAATATTTTCATGATTATTTAAGTGAAATTTTTAATATATGTTAGTATAATAAAAATAATTTAATTTCTTACACAATTGAATTATTTATTGGCAACATAATAATAAAATAATGAGGGTAATAGAAACTTTTAGTTGACGGAATATACTTTGTTAAGAAAATCTTTTATGGTAATAAATTCTAATTGTAAGAAGTTAATACTGTGTTAATTTAGATATTTATGGGAAAGTGTTATCGTAAAGTTAGAGACAACATAACACAGGTAACGTAAAGTAAGTTCTATTAGTAAAAATAATAACAATGATCCTATTCTGATTATTAATGTAAAAGTTAGGAAACGTAAATATTTTGAAGATTTTATATGCGCGAGTCGGACTTATATGCATGTAAGACTACAGAATAATCTAATAGGAATGAAATAAAAAAAAAACATTCAAATTACATTGATTACAAAATTGCAAGTAAAACCAATTTTTTTTCAAATATAATTTACCTGGTGTTGTATACACTTAGAAATCTCAAAATATTTAATAAACAACATTCTCTCTTGCCAAATGATTGTTCATAGAAATAATCTTTAAACATTTTTTTTTTCAAATCTCTGTACCGAGATGCTAACAACAAATAAGTTATAATAAGTGTATAAAAATTTCGACATGGTTGAAAAAGAACCTATGTCTTAGCGGTCATAGTGCTTGGACGAGACTGGCACTGGTTCGAGTCTTGCTGCGTTCAATTTATACCTTTTCGAAAAATGGTTTTCTATTCCTAAGTATGTGATTAACACTTTAATAATATTAAAAATACCTTTAGTACAGTAAATAGTAGTTGTGATCATCGTGGCGCAGTGAGATAGGCTCTTTCCGCCTACTAATTAATACCTAATACTACTTCTAAGATTAAACATATAAACATTTGGATATTTATATATTAGAATATTCAGACTCAATAATTCGAAAAAGGTAAGTTATTGTAAAAAGGGAAGGTGTAATCAGAAAGCTTTGGTGAGGCAAGGCGAATATTTAGTTGTAAAAATTAAATATGGCGGTACTTCACATGAAAATAAATGAAAAATCCTATGTTGAGCGCGAACGAAGTCGCGGGCACCACTAGTATAAAATAAAATTAACAAATATATATATATATATATATATATATATATATATATAGACAAAGATTTCAAATTAAGTTTAAAATTTAACTTAACTTTTAAACGTAGTGGTGATATTCAAATGCAAAATAATGTAACATTTTTTATATTACCTTCGGTGTTAAGGCGGCAAGTTGAGGGTTAGGTTTAGCAACGCCACGGAGCGCTGCTTGATGAGCTGCCCTGTTGCACCCAAGTGCAATTTGAGCGCATCTAAAACAAAAAACGATGTTAATATTACAAATATATGTATTCAAAATTATATAAAATTTACGAATTACATTTCGTTCCCACATTATGTGAAAAAGTGTTAAAAATTTAAATATTTAAGACTTGAAATTTAGCTGAAAATTAACACCATAAACCTATTCACCCATTCATTCTACGATGATTTCCCACAAAGTTCTATTTTTTTGACTTTGCGGAAAATTAAAAGAAAAATGTATCACTTCTGGTTCCGTATGAATTTTCATAAATGTGGATCTATATTTTTTTTATAATCTTAATATTTTCGTATTCTGTACCTATAGAAGATAAAAAATATATAATTTGTATTGATAACGAGTCTACTTATGTGTCCATTAGCAATTTTACTTCTATAATATATTTGGAAAATTTTTGTTTTTTTTTTTTTTTTTATGGATACCGGATGGCAAACGAGCAGAAGGACCGCCTGATGGTAAGTGGTTACCTTCGCCCATGAACATCTACAACACTAGAGATGTACTAGATGCGTTGCCAACCTAGAGGATACAGATGGAAAGGGAGGATAATGTAGTTAGTCCGCTATCGGAACCACCACATTTTGGGGAAAGGATGGGTGGGAAAGTGGGAAAACCTGGCTTACATGCCATCGAACCGGAACACATCATAAGATATTTGGCGGTTCGTCTTTGACATGATAGTGGTCGCGAGCCAGACGGAGGACGAACCTCCTACCACCAAACGAATTTCATAGTCAATTTATTTTAACAACTTAAAGGAATTCGCAAATGTAATCATTTAATAACAAAATTAATTATAATACATAATTAATACAGAGTTGATAAAATTAAGTTTATTTTTGAAGCAGAAGTATTATAGTACAATTATTGATATGTACTCAATAGATTACTTTTATAGCACGTTTAAAATGCCTTAATTAACAATAACCCTAATTGGATATTTAAACATTGGCTTATCAATTAATAACCAAGAGAAAAAGAAAAGAAGTGCTCGCGATGAATATTCAATTTTATACAAAAGGAATTTATATATATTTTACGTGAAGGAAAAACTTTTGACCCCCTTTTACGAAAACTACGCGGACGAATGCATGAAATTTGGCACACTTATAGTTTATTAGAGAAGGAGTGATTCTAATATTATTTTTTAAAATAATGCATAAATAGTATGTTAAATTAATAAAATCTGCTACACACATTACCATAGTTTGATATCCATGTTTATATAAAGTGACATACATATTGCTAAAGACAACGCGTTGTTAACGCGTCAACGGGGACACTAGTATGAACAAATACTCAAAATATGTCCACCACTATATCGTATGCAAAGCGGCGTCTCTAGTGCTAAGTGGACGACAGAAATACATCGGAATCTAAAGTTGCATTTAACTCATATTGTATATGTTAACTGCACTTTTAATGAAAACTATGTTTTTGATTCAGATTGCTTACAAAGGTTTCTAGAATAGAAATAACAATATTCTACATCTATAAGTATATATATAAAAGATTTGCGTTACTGAGGGATTGATAGACAACGTACAAGCGATACTTGCCCACAGAACACTGAAATTTGGCTTGTTGACTCCTTGAGGGTGTAAGGTAATTTTAAGAGAGATAGAGAGAGACTAAAAAATGGAAGAAGCCGGATGTTAGGTTTCATTGTCCACGTAAATAAAGTCGCGGGGTTTAACTAGTAATGAATTCGAAAACCAAATATCGTCGTCATCGTATGTCAACTGTGCCACATTGGCCTTATTACATCGTCTAATTTAAGCAAATGAGTATGTATAATAATATATTTTAAGATAATAAAATATTTAAAATTATAATTAAGAAAGTGTTTTCCATTTATGTCATTGAAATATATAAGATATCTTTTAATTTATAATAAATAGTTACATTGTAATTTTCCTTGAACCAAATAAGTATGAAGTTAAGGAATGTAGTACACAATATGTAATTTTCTTAACGTCGAAAGGCATCTAGTTTGTAGACTGCAGTTTCACTTACAGTGCTAAATAATCATTGGAAAGTAGGTTATTCTAGTAATCTGTTTTATATACCAAGAATTATTATACTAAAAAAGAAGTTACTAAGGTCATTATCTTTATGTTTGCTAAACAAATTTGTAATACTATTCAAAGAATGTTACCATTAATGCTCCTACTTTTCAATGGTTTTCGAAAAGTCCTACTTAATTATAGGAATAAAACTGATATTAAAGCGACAGCCTGCAATACAAATATCTAACCTGGACCGAATTCCAAGCCAGGACATCTGCTTTAGTCTGGAGTGATTGAATTTAATATATGGGTATACCAATATATGATATATTGGTATACTTATCATTTCACATGTTACATTTAAATAGGGTAATTTAAGAATAACGAAAGGGGCGGAAATTTTGTGTTTATATGTTTTTTTATATCCAAACAATGCATTTCGTTAAAATGATAGTAATTCAATAATATAATATATCCTAATGACATATGTGAACTTTGTTCACTGATAACTAGAGAGATTGTTACTTAGTGATTGACTGTTTGAATTTCTAATATTAGTAAGTAAGTCGTTTGGCAAATGGCGACTACTTGCAACAAAGGAAACTAGGATAAAATATTTTGTTGAAATATGATAAAATATATGTTTTAAATATAATTATATTACTTTTTATATATTTAAATATCATAATAAATGTAAATGATTCTTGTGATTTATTTGAAAAATTGAATTGGAATTTGTTTTGAATGCATGTGCATTCAATAAAATAACGAATTTATGAAAATTATAATTTTTACATATATATATATACTGAAATACTTACTTAGCGGTCGACTTCACATAATTTTCGGGTACTACTTTGAAATGCAACATTTTAAAAATAAATTAAAAAAAAATACTATATGGCAATAATTTAAAAACAAAAAAAAATAAATCTAAAGTTTATCCAAATTACTGAAGCTGAATAAGAATATTAGCCACTTATAAAATTTTACAATATTTAATCTGTCACCCATTTAATAGGAAACTTTGTTCAATAATGTTAAACAGTGAGTTAGATTCAATGCGCACGCGCAATATATAGTGTGGGAGTGTTTGAATGGCGCGCTCTGATTGGTCGAAACGGCGGGCTCGTCTCTACGTGTGCGAGACCAAAACAAAGTGGCTATGATCGTATGGAAGCCGGTATTTCGTCAGCACGATCAAAACTCAAGGTGCAGTTGCGTAAGATGGCTTCCATATGTACGCTTTCGTCATTGTAATAACGTATCTTGTATGTTGTTTTGTTAAAGTTTTCATTAGAAATTTGTTCTAATCGATAGAAGAAAAGAGAAAATATTATATATATAGAAGTAAATATATATATAGTATAGTATAGAAGTAAGTATATATATATAGAAGTAAAGAGAAAATATAATTTTATTTGTTTGTTAAGTGGAAATCAACTCAAAGATTTTATAATGGAGGAACGTGAACCTCTTAGTTAAAAATGACAATTTAACTTAATATAAAAAAAATTACAATTATTTTTTTTAATATTATTGAAAATGAAGTGTTATATTTTTATAAATGTAAAGTACATATTTTAAATGTAAAAACAAAAAAATATATATATTCATAAAATGTTTGACTATATTAATAATATTTACACTTATCTATGTATTAAGCTGCGTGCAAAAGTTTATGAAGCTTTTGCCTGATGCAACTTTGTGCGATATTACTTGTTCTTCAACTTACATTCTATATATATATATACATACGAGTACGTAGCTGCAAAAGCTCCGTTAAGTTATATGCAGTTTCTATGCAATTTCAACATGAACAAGCGTTTGTATGAAGTTGAAATAGTGCACATAACATTAGAATTTTGATCTCTTCTCTTGATCTTGAGATCTTGTGCCACCTTAGGTAATTTTTTTCTAGGTCGAAGTTTTTTTTTCTATATTTGTGATAATATATTAGGGTAAAAATTAAAATGAAACATTTACGTTATTTTATATTTAGTTTATTTACAAATGCCTTATGTCGTTTGTTTTTGTTTGTTTTTATTATCACTTCTTGTTAGCTAATACACTCATTAATTAATTAATTAACAGAAAATATAGTAGAGAACAAAGTGTAATGCCACTATTATGTTTATATATTTTTAAAAAATAGTCATTAATTAAATTAAAATATGTAATCCTTATGATAAATTATTCCGTTTTCCACTTTCCCCTGATTTCGTTACTGATAATTGGATATCGAAATAATGCTATCTATTTTATCCTTTTGACCGATTGATGCGGAAAATTCGTTGCCATAATAATAATAATGTACCTATATATTACTTACAGAAACCCACGCATCCATCAAAAGCATGATGTATAAGTGTGAGATATTTATTTTATGACCTGCCTTCTCCTTATACTTTGATAATGAAAAATGTCATACTCGGACGGAGCCATCTTCGTAAAAAGGGGCACAAAGCTCTCCTTAATATATAAATACAATCATATACTATATTATAATAAAAAAAAATATTTTCTGTTGGAATTTGATAAATCAAAATGCCAACTAGTTCAGCCACACCCGCGGTGACGTAACTGTTAGACTAGTTTATTTTACACCTACTTGTATATATTTAAGTTTACATCCATTTTGGTTTTATTAACCGACTTCAAAAAAAGGAAGTTATCATTTTAAATTGTATGTTTTGTGTTATCGCAAAACTTTTTACTGGATTAACCAATTTTGGTGATTCTTTTTTTTATATAATAGCCTCTGCCTCTCATGTCTCATTTTTAAGGTGGTTAAATTATTGGTGATTTATCTTTCAGTGTATTTCATTTGTTTTCTTTTATAGTTAAAATTCATTATTGTAGGATATAACTTAACCGTAACTCATTCTTTTTAAATTTCTTTTTAAAAATAAAAATATTTTTGCACATGTTTCTGCATAACAAGGTAGGCGAAAAAAACCTTCGTTCCCTATTTTATTTTGAGATTTACAATATAACAAAATGAATATACGTATGTATTACTTTTATCGTATTCCATAAAAAGCTCAAGTATATGTAGTTCATTGAGACTGGTATTGAAGGTCAGTCGCGGCTGGATTCTTTGTCCGCGAACAGGAAGCTGGATGCAGAATGCTAGTACATTCACTCTAGCTTTTGTTTACTGTGAAATAAATCTTTGTTTTAATATCTACTTTGTGTTCCTATTCAATAGTTATATTATAATAATTTCCTTATAATTTTGATTTTTTTTTTTTATTTTTTTTATGGATAACTGATGGCAAACGAGCAGAAGGACCACCTGATGGTAAGTGGTTACCTTCGCCCATGAACATCTACAACACCAGAGGCGTTGTAGATGCGTTGCCAACCTAGAGGATACAAATGGAAGGGGAGGACAATGTAGTAGTCCGCTATCGGAACCACTACATTTTAGGGAAAGGATGGGTGGGATAGGGGAAAACCTGGCTTACATGCCATCGAACCGGAACACATCATAAGATATTTGGCGGTTCGTCTTTGACATGATAGTGGTCGCGAGCCAGACGGAGGACGAACCTCCTACCACCAAAACAATTTATTATTGTCTAATGATTTATACTGTCATGAACGTATGACACGTCGCAAAATTAGTTTTAAGCTAATTAAGTATAGTTTTTTATAACAGTTCCGTAAACAATCATGAAAGATTTTTTAATACAAAATAATAAAATTCTAGCAAAAAAGAAATTATTTGTGACTTTTATAGTATAACACTTTATTTACACACGAAACTGAAAACCAAAAAATATGACTAACTTATGATCTTCAATAATTAAAGTTGTAATATAAAAAGTATCACCAAAACTTGCTGCCATTATGGCATAGAGTTGGTATGTGCCTTATTGGAATTGGAATGCTATGCGAAGGAGAACCTTGTTTTCTACCTCCCACTCACAATATATGCATATCAGTTTCTATATAATTATACTCTCAACTTTTGAAAAATCTGGCAGGGAAAACCTAGTGTTAAGACACTCCGTTTCCCCTTTTCCGCAGAATCAAGGCATTGCATGCTGAGTGGCGGAACTCAACGCTTTGTTACCAAACCCAGGAAATGAAAAATTCCATTTCCTGGAGTGGGAATTGGACCCACAACCTGTCGCGTTTACAGTCGCACGCACGCACATTCATAATTTTTACTTTTTAAAGTTTATAACACAAAATACCCTGTTATTCTTAGGTAAAATGTTAAGAAGCTGTTATTTTATTAGCAGAAAACATTCTGTTATTTTTTATTGTCCTCGAATTATGCGTACGATCTGATAATGTACGTATTATTATATTTTCAGGAAACAAGATATGTTTTATATAAAATGTTTATATTCAATAATTATTACAGCTTATTAAAACCATGATCCCCGACCTAAGAGCGAATTCTACTGAGTTAGTTATCGCACAACAGATAGTCATATTATAAATAATATTGTAAAAATATTAGGCCGATTTTTTCGATCAAAACAAATATGTGGGAAGTAGTATTGGAGGCCTGTTTTAAAAGCCGGTTGAGTGGGTTGTTCTAATTATGTAAGCCTTAGAATTATGTATTTTATTAATAGGAAACTAGTATCAATGAAGGTCACAGATTGAAATAAATTTAAAGCATTTTTATATGCATATGTTTTAAAAGTATGTGAAGGATAAATGAAATCGGTGATTAGGTTTTAGGTGTGTATGTAGAAGTTGTAGCGAAGTATATCTAGAATCTACTAAAAGAACAATCATCAATTAGTAGGATGATTTCAAATTTTATTAGGTAGAAAGAGGACAGTGGAGGCGAGCAATTTCAAAGGCGCCACTAGCTCTTATACTTCGCCACTCCCTGGGAATACTCCTTTTCACATTCCTTTAGCTTGGATTTTTTGGTATTTTAAATGTTTTTAATTGAGTAGTCGGGGCATTACCTGCCAACCCACTAAGGTAGGTAGGTTAGTACCTGTCCTGAGTACCCAAGTATCTTAGTAGTAGGTAGGTATACAAAGTTATCACATACATACACAGCATACATTTCAATTTAGCCGGTCTAGTGGCCGGTTAATGACCTGAAGTCTGTGCAAGTCGCTAGTTTATTATTAAAAGTACTTTGTGATGTGATCGGAATGTCCCTTTCTTAGTACTCATTCCATTCTCTGAGCACGTTGTCGAGACAATACATCTTAGAATGTACTTTATGTTCAATAAAATTATCCTAGTTGAAATTATCCTGTATAAAAAATCCCGATGAATTGATTTTCTTTTATATTTTAAATACATATGTAGTAATTATACAAACTTTAAAAAAAAAAAATTAATAAGTAAATGTTAAAAAAGTTTCATTTTTTTAAATTTAAATAATTAATTTATCAACCGATATAATAAAAAGCCCTTCGTCACTCATTGAGTAAGCGACAGACAAGCACAGCCTACTGGCCGCATAAAACTGAAATTTGGTATATGAGTTCCTTAAAGAATGTATGGAAGGATTAAGGAGTTCTCAAAATTTCAACTAGGACGAGAAATATGGAATTGGAATTTACGTTTTACAATCGAAACTGTAAAAGAAATAAGTGTATGAATAATAAAGTCCACAGAGACAACTCGTTAGATATAAAAGTTTATTTGAATAATATATTTCACCGAATTGTGGAAAATAACAGATGGCGATAAGAAGGGTATGTCCCAGACGAACAGTTCAAAAGGCCGATCGTTTATATCTTGATAATAACATAGTAGGACTTAGGACTTTGATTTGATTACTTTTAATGAAGGAGGAGGTTCTGAAATC
This sequence comes from Philaethria dido, assembly GCA_033558755.1. Lineage (NCBI taxonomy): Eukaryota > Metazoa > Arthropoda > Insecta > Lepidoptera > Nymphalidae > Philaethria > Philaethria dido. Next base: position 269,147 of record JAKGSA010000668.1, read on the forward strand.
GACGGTTTTTTTATGTGTATAACTTTTTACTAGGTGAGTCAATTTTGATGATCCTTTTTGTATATGATAACTAGTGTTTCTAATGTGACTCCTTTTAAATTTAATTAAGATATGACGAGTAGTTCTTGAGTAATTTGTAATAATTGTACTTTCTAATGTATTTTTCTAATTAAAAAGTCTAGCGCGATGACTACCGATATAGCAAGTCATATTGTAAATTAAAATTACCATTGTTTATAATTAGTATTATCTAAACTTTAGTTGACATAACACGAACTCAAAACAAAATATTCGATACGATTTTATTTGGGTTCGCTAAATACATAACCTTAAAGATAATTACATGATGAGGAAAATTACACGGTTAAATTATTTATAAGCAGACATATATAAACATTTTTTAAATTTCATACTGTGTCCCGCACATAGCAGGGTAGGCAGAGAGAACCGGAGGACCTAGTGTTAAGACACTCCGTTCTCTTTTGAGTTTTCCGTTTCCCACTTTTCGCAGAATTTAGGCATTGCGGGCTGAGTGGCGGAACTCAACACCGAGCTTTAACTGGTTACCAGACAGAGGAAATATAAATATTAAATATTATTTAATATTTTCAATTGCTGGAGTGGGAATCGAACCCACAACCTGTCGCGTTTACAGTCGCACGCTTGTGCTTGTGCCTCTGCGCCAGGCCTCATATAATATAAATAGATTTAAAATACATTTTAAAGCGAGTAGGATTCGAACCCGCTTGCTGGAGTTAGTTATTACACTACTAAAATATATGACTACAGGTTGCTCGATCGCGTTTCCTTTAAAGTCACTTATTGCCATTTAGAAAATAATTATTAATCGCATTTTTTAATTCTTCAATTATTAAAAAGAACTATTGGACTCTTTCAATTTAATTAACTAAAAAGTAAATAAATATTGATTTTTTTTTTATGGATAACGGATGACCAACGTGCTGAAGGACCACCTGATGGTAAGTGGTTACCTTCGCACATGAACATCTACTACACCAGAGACGTTGTAGATGCGTTGCCAACCTAGAGGATACAGATGGAAGGGGAGGATAATGTAGTAGTCCGCTATCGTAACCACCACATTTTGGGGAAAGGATGGGTAGGAAAGGGGAAAAAACCTGGCTTACATGCCATCGAACCGGAACACATCATAAGATATTTGTCGGTTCGTCTTTGACATGATAGTGGTCGCGAGCCAGACGGAGGACGAACCTCCTACCACCAAACTACTGGGATACCCGCCTCTTACGGGACGCTACCCAGCGGTGGAGGGGAATTGTATTCTAGCCCCGGCCCCTCACAGGGATTAATAAATAGTTTAGAATTGATCCGAAATCACTTTAGCTGGAAATCGAGACATTGCGTGCTAAGTGGCGGAACTCACCGCCGCGTTTTGCCTGCCCAGGGTGGGCAAATTTTTGTAAATAATTTATATAAGTAATAAGTATAGTATAGCGTTAGCACTATCCAATATTTTGCAGGCGGTCGTTTAGTAAAAGCTAAAAGAATAGTCCTTAAAGTATTTATAGAATTATAAGGAAAATATGTAACTTGGAGTCTTTTATAATATTTCTGATGATTGTGTTTTATCTTTAATTATAGATCCGGGTGTAAAGAACATTACTTATTATTAGCAAGTCATTGTAAGATTTTATTATTTATTGGTTATTGTCAATAAAAAGTAATTAATATCAAGTAGCGTCTACGCGTCTTTATAAACGCAAGCTTTTAATGTGTTGTATTTTTATTTATAGAAAAATCATTCTGTTCAAGCAAAATATATAAAATAATGAATTTGGAATTATTTAGATATCTACCTACGTGAAATATAGTTAATTCATATGTATATATAATTTAAGAATATCATTATCTATTAATATCATAATTATTATTGTATGTAAAGGAATTTTTTACGAGAATTATACAGACGGTGCATCTGACATAGCTAAAGTTTTTTTCATAATAATGGATTAGAAATAATATAAAAATAACACACTAAGCAGGCAATGCCTAAATTCGGCGGAAAGTGGGGAACGGAGTGTTTTAACACTAGGTTTTATCTGCCTACCCTGCTATATACAGAATATTTCGCTTACTTTTGTATAAAGTGATATACACGTTGCTAGGCTACTAGTTAGGTTTATTCCATAACTATAAATAGGGTATTAGTTATTTCTTATTGCTTACATCAGTGTCAAGTTCATAGACAATTAGAAAGTAGCTATCATTTACTTCATTGATAAGTACAGAAGACCTAGGTATTATACATCTATCTTCTATTCATTATTTTTTTAATAATTATTAATAAATTTAATTGCAAACGTACAAGACATATTAACTATATATAGTACCCTGCTATATGCGGGATACAGCGTGAAGTTAAAAAAATAAAGAATCTATATCTTTTTTTTTTAACTTCACGCTGTATCCCGCATATAGCAGGGTAGGCAGAAGGAACCTGAGAACTTAGTGTTAAGACACTCCGTTCTCTTACAACTATTCTGTTCAAGAATCTATATTTGTGTATTTTACTTGATAACGATATATCGTTACCACTCCATTATTCAAAATATATACAAAATTATACCTAGAATGAAAATGCTGAAAGAAATTAAAAAATCCTCCCATTAAATTATATTTATAATAGTTTTAAAGACATCTATAATAAATACAGTATTAGCATAATTTGTAGAGATTATGTTATTCACAATAACATTGTAGCGATAACCGCTATGATGAAAGAGGGGCTTGCGGCCGCGCCTCCGAGATACCGGACCTTTGCTCTTTACAGCTGATTGTACATTAGGCTCATTACAAACTGGACGTTTTTACATTCTTTAGAATTGATTTAAAATTTAAAGAACGAATGGATAGAAGAAGAAAAATTTTATAATGTTTAATTTAAAATACAAAAAGAAATACTTTTTTGTATTGAATAAGCGCACAAAATTTATATGTGTTAAAAGAAATAAGTTAAATTTCAATTAAATTCCAATCCATTATTTCATTTTTTATATGCCTACATTTTTTTATATAGGTAGGTACCTTCACACTTTATCCTTTATTGGGGTAGTCAGAGTTTTTTATGAGCTTTATGTAAATATGATGAGGTATAACGAAATAGAATAGTTAAAGAGCAAAATCAAATAATTAATCGTAAACACTTTTTTTACTTAAGCATTTTCTTAAATAGGAACTATATTCTTTTTCTTAGCAATAATGTGATATGTATTTTAAAATATATTTAATAGATGTCTACCAAATATAAGGATCTGAGTAGTAATTTGCATGCTTTTTACTTGTTAAATGTGTCTGTAAATATTTTTTTAAATATGAATATTTTTTTTGCTATTGTTTACACTGTATAGTGATTTGTTGTTACAGAACTTCTAATAATATGTAAAGGATGTTTTTTTATCTTCTTTTTTTTAACTTCATGCTGTATCCCGCATATAGCAGAAGGAACCTGAGAATATAGTGTTAAGACACTCCGTTCTCTTTCAAAAATTCCGTTCCCCACTTTCCGCCAGATAGAGGCATTGCATGCTGAGTGGCGCAACTCAACGCCGCGCTTTGCCTTGTTACCAAACCCAGAAAATGATAATAATTTATTTCCTGGAGTGGGAATCGAACCCACAACCTGTGCTGTTTACAGTCGCATGCTTGTGCCTCTGCGCCACGACAGGCGTTGTTTTTTATCGATACTTAGATAAATATTGTTACCAAAAAGTGTTGAACAATATTGATATTCTTCTAGCTTTAGATATTGGCAATAAAACGTACAGATGACTTTTGCTTTTTATACTGATAACTTGTGTAGTCAGCCCAGACACAATTAATATTGAACAAGTTAGATAAAATTATTATACATGACAACGTATAATTTATAATAAATATATACAACAACTGTGAGGCCATCGTGGCGCAGTGGGACAGTGTTTGATGTTAAACGCGATAGTTGTGGATTCGTTTCTGACTCGGGGGAATAATTATATTTAAATTGTTTATTTCTCTCTTTGGTAAGGTAGAGCTCTGCCACTCAACAACTCAAAAGAGTGAAGCTACCAATTAACTGAATTGTTTTTTTGAATTAAATTTTTAATTTTAATTTTTATTTTCATAAATGAAAAATGCTTAGCTTAAGAATTGTAATAAATTTAAAAATGTATTCTTAAAAACAAATAAAATTTCTAGAAAACTAACTATCTGTATATTACTATATAAATAAAGTATCTATATTTGTGTATTTTACTGATTTTAAAATATTAAAATGACAGGAAATTAAAGACTCCATATTGTATATAATATATCGTTACTTAATTTTCTTTTTACGCTTCACGCTGTATTCCACATATAGCAGGATAGGTAGAGGGAACCTAAAAACCTGGTGCTAAGACACTCCGTTCCCCACTTTCCACCGCATCGAGGCATCGCGTGCTGAATGGCGGAACTCAACACCGTACTTTGCCTTGTTACCAAATCCAGGAAATGAAAATACTAAACGTTTACATTTCCTGGAGTGGAAATCGAACCCACAACCTATTGCGTTTACAGTTGCACACTTGTGCCTTATTTAATATCAAGTTCTAAATTTATCTATAGGTACTGATAGCGCGAAAGCTGTTGTTAGGCTTTTAAATATTATAAGTATATTGAACTACACTATCTAGAACGATGCGGTCACTAGTATTATGCAATACTTGGTTCTTTTTAC
>JAKGSA010000668.1:279161-295910 GCA_033558755.1 Philaethria dido
TTTTTTTCTTTTTTTTCTTTATCTGGCTAGCGAGAACATCATTTTTAATATGTACCTTTTTCATTTTTTTTATTATTGCATAATAAATAAATATTAATATCTGAGCCTTGGATAAAAATTAAATTAATTAGATCTTAAGTGATACTCGTAACTTTAAAATGAAAATAATAAATGGAAATACTTTGTAAACATTCAGCACGCAATGCCTCAATCTGGCGGACGGAAGACACTCCATTCTGTACCCACTTGGGTACAGAATGGAGTGTCTTAATACTAGGTTCTCAGGTTCTCTCTGCCTATCCCGCCTATGTGCGGGATACAGCGTGACCATAATAAAAAAAAATAGTTGAACTCAGATAACGAGCCTTTGGATGTTAGAAATCAAAGTTGGACTTTGTCTAATAAGAACTAAATATAAATTTTCCCTTGAGTAACATCTTCACCACGTCGCAGTCCGCAAATTGCAAGAACAAACAAATAATTTAGGTCTACTTTATCAATAGAAAAGACCTTGAGTTGAGTGAATGTTTTTATTTATCTAATATTTTTGTTATTTATTCCGCATACGCATTTATTGGTTCTGACGACAGTGCAATGACGCACTCGATAAATCGCAGTTAAGTTTGTTTACTTCGTCCCTATAAGTGTTCATAATATACTTGTATATGTAATTGAATAATACAATGCTTTTGTTTTGTTTCTAATAAAGGTCAGTGTCGATATACTATTAATCGTTACGTAGCTTTTCCTTTCCTTAGGGTAGACTGGCTCGCGACCACTATCATGTCAAAGGCGAACCGCCAAATATCTAATGATGTGTTCCGGTTCGATGGCATGTAAGCCAGATTTTCCCCTTTCCCACCCATCCTTTCCCCAAAATGTGGTGGTTCTGATAGTGGACTACTACATTGTCCCCCCTTCCATCAGTATCCTCTAGGTTGGCAACGCATCTACAACATCTCTGGTGTTGTAGATGTCTATGGGCAAAGGTAACCACTTACCATCAGGTGGTCCTTCTGCTCGTTTGCCGTCCGTTATCAATAAAAAAAAAAAAAAAGACAAAGTTTTTAAATTCAACGTCCTCTAATAATAAATACAAAGAAGCAATAGTTCTGTTTGTTAATCATCGATAAAAATAAGAAATTTATTAGTATTTCATGAATATACCATGTCGGGTCAATCGTGTTGCAGAGAAAGGATCTCGGAATAGTGCTTGAGAATGGGACTTCTTTTATTAGCGAATTCCTACGGACTCATCTCTAACTAACCAAATTTGAAACGTCTTTGGAACATTTACTAGATATGAAATGCTATTAGTTTTAGAACTTATAGTAATTATAGAGGGATATCACTCTATAATTATAGAGGGATATCACTGTTATACTTCTCGCTCCTACTTCTTCCGCGTACAAATTAAATCGTTCGTAAATTTGAACTATTTGATTACATGTTACAACAGAATATTTGTTTATTTTAATTCTAATATTAGGTTAATCTGACAAAATATTGTATATAATAGAAAATATTTAGTAACACGAAATACATGTGAAATCAAGCTAATGTTTGTACAAGTGACAAGAGGACGTAGCATTTTTTGTTTCAAAGTAGATGAAACTATGATATGATGTATATATGATATGATGTATATATGATATGATATGATATGATATGATATGATGTATATATCGGAGTCATAGAATCATTACTGAAACTTGACAGGAACGGACAGTACCGATCTATGTATCTTAAACTTGTTACCTGCAATTTTAAATTTAACTTGATTTTCGACATAGGTGGGAATGAAAGATTATTTATTCTAGAATAAATAAAACATGTATTAAACAGTAAAATAGAACGCCTAAACCTTTTGCCTGTTAAATTCAAGCCAAGGCCAAAATACTTTTTTAATTATTCATAATTAAAAATGTTTTTTTTATTTTAATTTTCACACACCTCTCATATATCTTGTATCAGAGTTAGGGAATGTGGAAAGACTGACTTCATTCGTTTACTTCCATTCCTTCCTTTACACCCTATCTAACCAGATTTCGGAATAACCTTCATCTACGAATAGATATATACACGAAGGAAAAACATTAGACCTACTTTATCGAAAACTATGAGGTACTCGTAAATGTAAGAAATTTGGCATATATAGAAGTTAATACGATCTAATGGTATGCAGAAAATCAATATTTTCTAATTCGTTGCACGTTAGAAATATATTAAATTAATAAAAAAAATAGCACACTCCTAAGTGTCCTCTAACAAACACTTTTCAAACTTGTAAAGGCTTATATAAAGTGAAATACACGTCGCTAAGACAACGGGAATATAATACAATTGTATGAGGTCAGTCATTTAAAATATATCAGAAAGTTGAAAAAAAACAACATAACAAAAATCAAATGAATTGCTTAATAATATATTTGAGCGTGGAGAACATATTATTACCCAATGAAGAAATATAAGATGAACACACGAAAGTAACTGACAAACAAAAATATAAAAAAATAGTACCTACGCTAAAAGCAGACGTGACATATATCATGTTTTCACTATTCTATTAGTAAAGGGCTTGTTCTTCTTCTTCAATAATTTTTTTTAATGTAGGGAGTTTGTATTTACATTAAAAAGTCATTAATGACTGCAGTTTTGAAACGTGTGTACCACATCTCAGGTGAATTACGACAACTTTCGTTGCCAAACAAAACCAGTCCATAGTTAGGTAGTCCCTTCACCGAGGTGTTTAAATTATTATTAAAAAATCTATCAAACCAGGTTAATATCACGAAATTCTGATTAAAGTGAAAATACACTTTACTTTCTCCTATAATTATGTAATTTAAACGAGTTATTAGTGACAAATCTTACCGTTTTCTTTTTCTCAATAAATTAATACGTCTCTTCATAAAGTTAATGAATCTTCTGTATCATAAAGGAAACAAGATAAAAAACATAAAAGTGTAACTTTTTCCCAGTGTCTAGTTCTAGGCAGACATTGTCCCACTACGCCATGATGGCCTTAAATAAGTATTTTATCAAGTATATCCATATATTACCATGTTGTGTTTATTAATATAGATCTCATTACAGTTGTCAGAAACATGGTTTTACTATAATTACTATAATTTCAAATACTGAATAACTGGCTCTAAAATTGAATATAAATAGATATTATTATAAGTATAAGGTATCTGATAAAAATCACTTTTATAAAGCCTAAGTTGAGTTTAAATATCGTTATTTTTAAATATTTAATTTATATCCAAATAAATAAAAAGAAATAATAGAATTCAAATAAAAAAAAAATGATAATAAAAATATATAAAAATACAGTATTTATCTTTTTAATTTTTTCCTGGACACGAAGAATGCAGTTAACTTTTACTTGCATTATAAGATTGCACTAAGCTCCGTTGCAACTTGCACATCACGCAAATCAACATTTAAGTAATACAGTGGGGAACGAAAATCTTAAGAGAACGGAGAGTCTTAACACTAGGTTCTCTGCTTCCCTCTGCCTACGATGCTATATGCGGGATACAGCGAGAAGCTAAAAAAAAGTTACACTTTTTGTAACAGTGTTAAGGAATTTCCTTGATATTTAGCGTAAAGACATCCTGTTCAAATATAAATATTAATTTCACATATGACATTATAACTGAATATATTTAGTTGTCCAATACTGTATGATAATTTATTAAAATAACACGTTTATATTTGACACTTGGTTTATTTTGTTTTTTTTTTTTTTTTTTTTTTTATTAAATTTAATATTTTCCAACTAGTTATAAGTAAAATAATTTTTAATAATTGCTTCATTACTTTAAATTTATTAGTGATCTTTTTATTACGAAGTTTTAGCACACTGTACTTATATTGTGAAATTTGTCTATATTTTTTAATTCCACACAGATAGTTTTTTTTATATCAAGATAGCTTAAGTACACTTTTAAAAGTGAATAGGAGGATATGTAGGTATATGTAAATGAAAACAAAATAAATTTTAGACTTGCACAATAGCATAAGCATTGAGACTTAATAATTATAGATATGAAATATTTGTTAGCGTCTGCGTAGATTTCGATATAATCAGGCTGTTGTGAAAATCTGTGCGAATAGTCTTATTCTGTGCACTAATTTCCACGTTTTTTTGTTAATTTTCTTTTTTATAAAAAAATTATCAATACTCAGCAACAAATTGTAATCGAAGCATATATGGAAAAAACCTAACATCTATATTGTTTTTTTTATTAGAATTATTACTTAGGCCTACTTTATTCAGTCCAATAACTTGACGATTGACAGATGCCACGTGACACCTGCTAACGTATAAATATCCAGATCATTAGCTGTTTCATTCAATTCACCAATAGTTTCCACGAGAAGAGGGCTTTTGTCCGATGCCATATATATTAAGCACGTGTACCTATCATATGTGCAAAGTTACATTAAAATAGGGTTAATAATTTAGAATCAATTAGGTACAATGTAGGTGATGTTTTTGGACTGTGTCAATTCTTAACGTCATTTAATTTAATTTTAATTCGACTAACATATTAACGATTTTTATTTCTTCATAGTGATATTTGTTTTTTACGATCTGATGGAATACCCGAAAAAGGAAAATATAATAGTAACATAATTTTAACTATAGGAACTTATTTATAAAAGAAAATATTAGTAAAACTATCATATAAAGTATAAGGTAAGCATTTAAAAGAAAAGTAAACTCACCGTATTCAATGCACTAGTGGCTACAGCCGGGTTTCAACGCTCTGTTTACAAAGACGTGCTGTGTTCGATCCAGTCCGCGATATACTACATTTATTTCACAAGAAAACAACGCAATGCTTGGCTTTGATTGCTTTGGACGTTAAGGTTTCCAATTCCGATAATAAGATCTGTCTTCTATTTTGATATAGTGAACGCATTTTGTGACGTTCATCGAATATCTTCAAAATAATCAGTAATGTTATATACACAAGCTTGTTTACCACGTATCGTTAAGTAGCGCTGATATTATCATTGGGGACTTTTTGTTGCAATAATATCTATATTATTCTTTTTTAATTATATTCTAATAATACAAAAATAGTAACATTTTTGTAACATGTAGGCTTTATAATTTTGAAAGCGGGTTGTTTCGTATTTTGCCGCCTATTTAAATGTCAAATGTCATAGATAATATAGGCGAATAGATATTTTTACCTAGGATAAATATTTTTAATATTTACAAAACTATTAAATACATACAAAAATGTGCTTAATAATAATTAAATATTTGAAGGATTATGAATTTTGTATTTTCTAATTTATTACTTTTACTATACGTAATATTATAATTTAATTTAATATAAAATTATTAGAACACATAACATAATTAAAATTTTCAAAATAAATAAAATGCTAACAAAATTATCTTTTTTATATTTCTAATAATAAAAAATATTACCGATAAAAAGTAATGGCCTTCACAAATCGCTGGGAAAAACAATAAAAAGATAATATTTTATTTATGATTTACCAAAATAAGTAACGCTAAAAACAATGATGAAATGTAATAAGTGCGGCGAAAAAAAATAATACAAGAACAATATTATTTAACAAGTTTAGTTAATTTATTTAATTTTCTATTAATAAATTATATGGAAATGTATTTGGCAATATTTTGATTTACCTTATAATGATTTATTTTCATGCTTTTTGAATATAACAAACGATTACATTATTAAATTTTGCATTTTTTACAATTTGCAAAATAATTCAAATTTTAAAATTTTTCTGTGTTTTAGAACCATTATTAGTATACCCTATATGTATAAGATAAAAAAAATACCTATTAAATAGTTTTGTCGAGTAAAGAAACTACTTAGTTATAATTAATACGTGATACATAATAATCATTTAAAAAGTGTAATAATGAATACTTTGAAGCGATTTTAACTTCATTTTTTTTTCCTACAATCTGATATACATATGATAAAAAATATTAGTGAACCACACCAATACTATATTAATCAGAATGAATGCATTAATTATGATTAAGATTAATTTGAATGTTTACGTAATTGAATACATAGTGACGTAAAATAATATTATCACGTTGGAAAAATACTTTCCTAATTAATTTTACGGGAAAAATAGACAACCCTATAATGTTTGGAAATGGGAATAATAGCTCTATGTATCAGTCAGGACGATCCACCATTTTGAATGCTATTTAGTTAATAATGAGTTAACGACCAAAAAGGGTGGTAAAGCTTAAAATAATTTTATGGACACATTTCTTTTGTTAATAATGTAGCTTAAATAAATTTTATACCATAGTACTATGAAGATTCGTAACAAATTCAAATAATTTTATCCAAAGTAAGAAGTTACAAGCTTCATTTTTTGAACGTCAAACAATTTACCACCGGTTCACTAAATTTAATGCCTCAGACCTGAGAAGAACCGGCGCAAGAAACTCAGCGGGACTTTCTTTTTTCCTCAGTCAATACTTCACAATTATTTATTAGTGACAATGATACCTTTGAAATAGACTGGAGCGCATTTCAGCATTTCATTCCCAAGGCGTGTTGTCATTTATAAAATCATTAATATGGTAATAGCCTTTAACACACAAACGTCTTTTCACACCTTTTTAAAATTGTGATATGGAACATTTCTGGACGTTTTCTGGGATCCTATTGTAAAAGTGTACACATTGTCCCATAAAAGAATTATGAACTCGATGCAGTCGAGTTACAGGCAACGAGATTAAGCCTATTTCTTGTATTAATACCATGCACATCGCCAATTTTGGTAAAATTATTAATATTTTTCCTAACATACATTACATTTTCATTAATGTATTGAGAGGCAACTGTCAAAATATCAAAATATTCATTTCCATAAAAAAAATAACACTCGTACCGCGACTCGTGATGACAAACACATCAATATTTTATGGAAATACCAAAGGGTGAACCATCACAAACGTTATCGGCCTTAACGTAATTGAATTAAATATATATACATATATATATATATATGTATATATATTTTAAATGAACTTGAACGTATTTGTGAATCCATATGACATCTCAGCCCATTTACATTTGGAAAATAGTTTAATATTATATTGTAACAATGTTGAAGTATTACTAAATTTATAGCTTGAAGCCTTTGAATGAAGAGAAACCTTACGCGATGTACAGGAATAGATTGATCACTTTAGTTTTTCTAGTAATTCTCTTGTATGGCGGCTAATAAAAGGTTTTTTGTATCTATGACTGGTTTTCAACGGATGTTGGACGGCAAATTGATAGATGGTAGATAGTAAACTATATGGCCATACTGGCGCAGTGGGCAGCATCCGACTGTAAACATTATTAGTTATGGGTTCCAATTTGGGAGTATGATATATTATATTGAAACTTTAATTTCTCTACTTTGCAAAAAAAGACAACGCCATCGCAGCTCATATACAAAGTGTTAAGCTTACCAAACGGTAGTGGATTCGATTTCTACATTGCCATAATTGTGTATTACAAATATATAAGTAAATTGAAATTTTTCAACTTCTTTCAGGACATGGTTATTTGTACCAATTTAATGTTTCATTTTTTTTCTTTATTTTAATAATATCTGAGTGACCCAATACAACGCTAATGTTTTAACCTTATGGATTCAAATCCTGAACTTTGATTAAGCGGCACCGCTATTTGAAAAAATAAAATGTTCCTGGGCCTTAATTCTCCTTTACACTAATACAAATGACAAACAACAACTTATTTTGTTTTTATATAATAATAATTTGAAAATTATACGTTGGAAAATATTTTGCTATTGTAAAATGTTAAAATGGTAGTCTAGAAAAGGAATGGCGTGTCAAGACGACAAAAGAGATTTTTCATATATGATGTAAGTAGTATAATAAATAGTAAGTATCTATGTTTAGTTATCATTTCGATTGTAACACTAATATTGGCAATGGTCTATTTTCTTATCTCGAGGGCCAGTTGTTGAAACATCAAATGTATGTCTTTAATAGTATCTAATATACAAACTACGTAAAGTAGTCAGTTTGAGGAAAATTGGGTATTTTTATAAAGAAGTATAGATATGAGTTAATTTACTTCATATAAATTTCTTTATAAAATAATAGACAATTTTTCCCTAGGCTTCGGAATTAAAAAATGTTTGAATTTAACTGTTAATATTCGAGTCTGGGGTTTATAACCGTCGTTTCAAATGTACGACACCTACTGCCTATGTCCATAGGTCTCAATAATAAAAGTAATATTTTGGCTTTCTGCTTTCATGGGTCGTATAAATGTTAAGTATGCCAAATTATTATTTTCATAAGAGGTCATGAGAGGTTATCTTAGCGTATTATATTACTTATAAACAGCTATTTACAATATAACAATAAAACTACATTTTTTTTCACGCCGTATCTTGCATATAGCAGGGTAGGCAGAGGGAATCTGAGAACCTAGTGTTAAGACACTGCGTGCATTAAATATGTAAGACACGCATTGCGTGCTGAGTGGCGAAACTCAACGCCGCGCTTTACCTTGTCACCAAACTCAGGAGATGAAAACAACCATTCCCTGGAGTGGGAATCGAACTCACAACCTGTCGCCTTTACAGTCGCAGGCTGGTGCCTCTGCGCCACGACAGGCGATAAAAACAAATTAATTATTGGATGATAATTTAAATTAAAAAGATCTGTTAATTTTGAATCATTTTCACTATTTCTACTCAGCTAAGACAAAATGTAGCGTTAGGTTCCGCCACTTAACACAAAATGTTTTGAATTTAGCCGAAAAATGCATTTTTTATACATTTCTAGTTTTCTATCTCCACGCAATGTTGCAAAAACAGGGAATTTAGTAACAAAGGTTAATCGATATGCCAATAACTTATTCTTTCATTTTAAAAATTGTGGCAAACATTTACCGACGCTGATTTTTAAACTGAAAAAGTGACGTCATAAAATTTTTGGTAATGAATTTGGACTTTTATTTAGAGTCTTTATAAATATGTTTAAAACATTAATTGTTAGTAATTATCTATTTTTAATTAGCACCATATTACTGAGTATTTCGTACCTCGCTTAGTTTTTTTAAATTTATAGGTATGTATTTTTCGTTTTTAAAAGACTAAGCTAAAAGCAAAGCTCTATATAATCGTCTTTAAATAGCTCCCTATTCATATGAGATTTATGCTCTAAAGATGGATCCTTGTATCTTTACACACTTATACTATAAAATCTATACTATATCTAATAAAACAGTAAAAATGTCTGTCTGTACATTGAATATATTTATGAAAAAAACAGCAAAGGAATTAATTTAAAAATTTTGTTTGTCTGTCCGTTGGTTTGTGTGTGTGGACAAGCGTATATGTATATGGAATATCCGAAAAAAAAATATTCCAATTCACCCAGTAGTAATGTTAATATCCCAATAGTAAGGAACCATGAAAAAATAATAAATAAAATAAAATTTTAAAATTCAGGATGCTTATTACATTAAAATCCCGTCGTCTAAAGCAATTACCCATATTCTTTAATTTAGTTTTCTTGAAAATTTGTTACACTAATTCTAACACCATCGTAGTACAGTTGGAAAATATTTTACTTCAAACACAAAGATCGTGGGGTCCTTCATGTCGATTCATTCCATTTCAAATAAAATATTTTAGTTCTATTAATCCGTTTATACAAATCTAGATATTTCTAAAACGGGCGAATTTTACTACTCCAGAGTTTTACTACGCCACTAGTTCTTTTCCTCTAAAATTAAAAATATATACATATATAAAACTTGAAAAAAAACAAAAAACATACATATGCGTCAAAAACCACGAGACATAACTAGTTCAGAAATACATTAACAGATTTAAAATAAGCAGGTTATAGATGTCCAAGGGGGCTAGACGTAAATATTCCATGACAATAGTGTATTTGTTGGACACCTGTCGCCTTCGACCTCCATTGTGCATGTTCAATGGGATCAAACGAATTTATATGTAACGGTGTTCTTTTTGAGATCGAACTCGTGGTATATCTTTAATTTTATTTTAACCGATTATGAAGAAACGTATGTTTTAAATTATAAGATATATTTGAAATTGATACTGTCCGTCAAAGTGCAGTTATTGGCTTGAAAGGCAGTTTAAGAAAAATTGGCTAGAACTAAACAGTCGCTCTTTTGAAATAGTCTTTGAAGTATTTTTCTAAATTTTTAAACTTATAAAAGAAAATTCAGTTTGCTTTTCTATAAGAATATCAACAGTATCGGATTGCACTAAAGATAAATTCATTATGAAATAGCAACTTATGATAAAGAATCATTATTAAATTATCAATGAAATTAGTATGTTTTGACTCTTGATTGGTTTATATTTTTAAACTTCAATAAAGTGACAATTTCATGAATGATTGTGCATTTTTTATTCATATAGCTACTTCATATGATAAACTAGCTGTGCACCGGGATACCGCTTACGTGGACTACAAAGTCTAAACTTCCGTATTTTTCGTTTCCCTTGGAATTAAGAGGAATATTCTCTTACACTTCCCGAAGATTATACATGTCAGATTTCAGCTTTTTAACAAATAGTTTCGATTGTATGTTGTCTGTTAACCACTTAGTAACGCAAACATTTTTTATTTGAAAAATAAAACAAAACATGATGACATACAGACAAACATTCATTTTTATATATAAAGATAAATGAGCTAGCAACTAACATTTAATTCAATAGGTTAGCAAAAAATATTATGATATTAGCTTTAGTTTCACAATCTTTTTCTTTTAGAGTAAATTTTCGGAGGAAAATTAATTATATTCATCATTATAACTATTATACCTTTATTTTCTAAAAATATTTAAAAATAAATATTTCGAGATATCCCCGTTGTCCTTTTGAGTATGAACACCTAAGTTGATCCTCTCTTTGAGATGCGCGACACAATATGAAGCAACCTATATAAAGGTACAACGCGGTTATTTTTCACAATTGTGTTTCACATTCCTTCAGGAGCACTTGAAATTCAGGAATAAGGTACAGATAAGTCACAAAATGCATTCCATTAACAGGTAAGTCGTTTTTTAATTTAGATCCTATGTTAAAATGAATAAAATCTTGGTCCGTTTTTTATAATTTTTTTAACTACTTTATACTTACTGAGAATAATTACTTTCCTTTTACAGTCGTTATATTTTTTTTCGTTGGTTTTTATTGTGATATTTGTAATATTATTATTATTAAGTAATTTTAGTTCTTACATACATACATACATACATAGCTTCTCACTGTATCCTTGCGTATAGCAGGGTAGGCAGAGCGAACTTAGTGTTAAGACCGTTCCCCATTTTTCGCCGAATTGAGGCATTGCGTGCTGAGTGGCGGAATTAAACGCCGCGATTTGCCTTTTTACCAAACACAGGAAATGAAAAATTCCATTTCCTGGAGTGAGAATCGAACCCACAACCTGTCGCGTTTATAGTCGCATGCTTGTGCCTCTGCGCCACGACAGGCGTTCTCGCGTCTTTAGTTCTTAAATATTCAGTATTTACATATGAAAAGTCTCCCGTTTCCAAAACAGCGACTGAAAGTCGCACAGCCCACAAAATACTGGACTGGCACAAAATACTACATTTGCACCTATAAGAAAGGATTTCCCGAATTCTACGGGAACTTGAAATATCGTGATTAGGTATTGCTGTCGAAATGAAAATAGTTAAATATTAAATATTAGTAATAATAAAAGTACTTTTTATGCATAAAGATCACCCGAAGGGCATGCAAGGTTAATGACAGTGGACGAAGCGAAATATGGGTACCATTACCTTTCTTCCACATCTCCGTTCTCATAGCCCTCTATCTAACGAACCAGAAATACTATGAAGATTTTTTTTTTAATATAATTGTTAAATCTAACTAAGTATTTTAATTTGAGACCCTTTTTAATTTATTTTCAGGAGTATGACAATTATAGTACTGTGTACGCTGGTGGCTCTGATCGCGGCTCAGGTGACGTTCAGCCGCGACTGGACCGGCGGCAAGCGATCACCGCCCGCTGTGTTCGATTGCAGTCAATTTGCAAGACTCTGTCGGCATTTTCTTGTAAGATATTACCGTGTATTCTTTATAATTTATTGATTTCAGTTAGTTATTACTATTTTTTTTTCAACATTTTATCCATAAGTAGGGTAGGTGGGAGGACACGGACACGCCCTTACCAGAGCGAAGAAATAACAATTATTTAAATATAATTATTACTCCAAGTGTGAATTACAGTCAAACGCTGTCCCACTGCATTATGGTGGTCATGTACTATATTTTGAAATAAAAATATACATTGATCTTGGATTTAAATTATCATACGCACATGTATGCGTAAAAGCACTTTAACCATGTGCATTCTGACTTCTCTACCTGATCAAAAAGCCATATGTGTGAAAATGAAAAAAAAAATTAAACGACGCATTTCATAATAATAACAACTGTTATTTTTTAATATATATATTGTATTTTATTAAGAAAAGACACTTTTATTAAATATATTTCAAAATTTTTCTTCTTATTTCTAGCACGAATTAAAGGAAGGTCTAACAGACGACAAACTCAACAGACACCGGCGAGTTGAACTTGAAGACGTACCAGTTACTTACGAAGATGAAAAATAATATATTATAATAAATAAAAAATATTATAAAATTATATGCAAAATTATGAAAAATATATTATTAGTACTGAGCGTTTAAAAATGCTCGTATTAACGAAATCTAGTCAAAAATGAATTATAAAATTATATAAAATATGGCAGATTATAATGAAGTATTTCATTTAATAATCATAAAATAATTAAATGGAGCAGAACTTAAAAGTATGAATTAAGTATTCATAAATAAAAATATACAAAAGAAGATTGTTCGTTTTATTCTTTTATTAAACAGATTTCTTTCTTTTTTTTTTATCTTCACGCTGTATCCCGCATAAAGCAGGGTAGGCAGAGGGAATCAGAGAACCTAGTGTTAAGACACTCCATTCTCTTTCAACAATTCCGTTCCCCACTTTCCATCGAATTGAGGCATTGCGTGTTGAGTGGCGGAACTCAACGCCGCGCTTTGCCTTGTCACCAAACCCAAGAAATGAAAATACTAAATTTTATATTTCCTCGAGTGGGAATCGAACCCACAACCTGTCGCGTTTACAGTCGCACGCTTGTGCCTCTGCGCCACGACAGGCGTTTAAACTTATTAACTGAACTTATTATTAAACAGTATTGTTAGCAATTTACTCAAAAAAAGAATTAATTGAAATAAAAATGTAATATAAGTATTAGAAAAATTATAAAGTATTTCTAATGATTATTTCATGTTAAATTCAGCAAGTGCAACGGAAATCTTAAGAGAACAGTGTCATAACACTAGGCTCTCAGATTCCCTCTGCCTTCTGTTATTTGCGGGATACAGCGTGAAACTAAAAAAAATCAATAGAAAGATATCGCTTAGTATATTTTAAAATAGTCTAAAAATGATTTTTATTAGCATCACCTATATTTGTCTACAAAAGTAAGAACATTTTCAACGCTATTTGACTAATTTCATGGAAATTAGCATACATGTCCGGATCCAATGACAATAGAAAATTTTGTTAGCACGCACTTGATGTCCTTGCCGGCACCATCACAATATTAACAAAATTACCATAAATTTTTAAACCAATTTATAAATCGTTCATTTTGATTTGATTTTACACGATCATTGCTGTGGGATCAATTCCTGATTGAAAAAGTATTTTTATACTAACTTTTTTATAATAACTTCTGTTCTGGTGGTTTCTAGTATTTATATAAGGTCGTCTAAAAACGTGGAAAGTGGATAATAGAGTGACATCAGCCCTTTTTCTCTTTATTCTAATCAATATGTTTTAAAAAATAAAACTTCATACATGCATTACAGTAATTTATTACTAAAATAAATTGATTTTATATACAATGGATAACATTCATACAATTATTGCATACATTTGAATTATCGTAAAAATATGATGAAAATCTTAAAATATATGAGTGAAATATGATAGATTAAATAATAATACCATTATTAATACAAATTTGCAGAAGAAATGATATTACAACATAAAATCTTAAAATGAACAAGAATTATTTAAATGACAGTGATTATATAAAAAATGATTATAGTAATCCTAACTTTTATAATAAAAAAGAAAGAAAGCTAAGGTATTTTCTATATTCCATATTTATGTTGTTATTTGCATTGTATAATTGAAGTTAAAATTTAAATATCATTAGTTTTTAAAATTATTGTTTATACTAAAATATTAGCTTATAAAATTAGTTAATGTATTTAAAAAAATGTAAGTACAGTAAGTGATATGCCCGTAGCATTGTTCAAGTATATGTAGAATATTATATATATATATATATATATATATATATATATATATATATATATATATATATATATATATATATATATATAATATTTTATTTCATACACACAAAAAAAGAGTGAAATTAAATTGTGACTTTTAATTTTCTATACATATAAATTTTTGCATTAAAAACGAATTAGAATTTTGCATTGAAACTCATCAAAATCTTAAAACTAATTTGGTTCTAGGCGGTAATGTTAAACATTTAAAATTTAATTTTATTATTAATTACAAATACATAAATATATATTTATTAGACTTAAATTTGCTTAAACAAACTTTATTATAATATTATTCAAACTATTACTAATAATTAAAAATTTATAATAAAAAATAATTACTTATTTCATCCTATGTATTGTTAAAATTGTAGAATTTCGTTAAAATTCGTCCAAAATAATTCAAGACAGTATTTATAAATTTTAAGTATGAAACGAAATTTAATAATTAGGAAAAGAATATCTATATATAAAAAGTAATGACAGATATTACTGAGTGACCTGTCGGATAATATAAACGCGAACTACTGGCCATAGAAGGTTTAAAAATTAACTTGTAGGCCTTGTGAGGAATACAGAGAAGCACTAAGAGAGGATTTCTCGAAAGTCTTTAAAATTACAGTTATATGAAACCAAACTTTATATCATCTATTCCAAAAAAAAACTATTTCTCAATATATCAACGCAGACACTCAATCATCATCAACGCCCATACATCTAACATACTCAAGCGCACTATTTAGCTTTTCAAGCCACACATCCCTATCTCGGGGGGTATCCGCTGCCAGTAGATGCCTTCGTCTGATGGTGCCATCAGGTCCCTTCACGTAGACCAGGGAGCCGCTGTCAGGGATGATCAGACCGGCCGGTACTGATGACTCTAGGAGGATTGTGTTGGGTCTCGCGCAGAGGTCACGTGGCGCTCTGATTGCTTTGTCTGATGTTATTGTTGTTAAATCAATGTCACCGATTGGCATCTGAAAAAATGATATTACTAATGTTTAATTTTTCAATTATGTGTTATTATAAACAAATATAAATTAAAAATGGATAAGTTATTATTTTGAATGTCGAAACATTTCGTTCTTCACTTTCCGTACAAATTCGAGTCATTGCATTTATTCATCATATAAATAAACCTATTAATATTAAAAAATATATTCGATTATATAGTCGATTTATTAACCTGCTCACGCCTGTAGGAATATTATCTTGTTATAAAGAAGTAGTTAATAACCAACTTTATAGTAAGTGGTCTCCCATTCTGTAAATATTTAAAACGCTCCAGACTTTTATGTTCATCTACAACATTATCAGAATGCCTATGCATGCATAGGTGTAAAATAGTTAAAATATAATTGTTCCCCCAAGTAAGAATTGAAACCACAACTAATCGTGTTGATAGTCAGACAATGTCCCTCTGTGCCACAATGGCCAATATTTACTAACTACTTCATAACAAAAATTACACTTTTCCTACCTTCTTCTGCACATCATCAGGGTACTTCCAGTAGGCAAGTCTTGGTGGTTGTAGACGGAACCAGCGCCTGTGCCAGGCTCCCAACCCTGACACATCATCGAAGGCGGTGAGGAAGGCAGCGTGGGGCTCTGGGGGTGGTACCACCACACGCGCTGTGATGTCCACGTTTATAGAACCTTCTAGAGGACTTGGGTGGGGAACCTGAAGGTTAAATGGGGAATTAGACATATAATATATTGTTTTAAATTCCTTTTACATGAAATTATAATTATTTAGAAATATTAAAGTAACAGTTTTGGTTTTGAAGAGTCTGGTAAATGAGAAATAAAAACATCGGATTTAATTTTCCCTTCATTCGAAATGAGTATCTTTTTTTTTCATTGCCACAGTAAAAGCAATAAAATATATTGATACTTTAATCAATTGGTTGTCCAAGCCCGTGGATTTAAAGTTAAAATTAAATAAAAAACAAAACAGCTTCACGCTTTACGATATGCGTTTTATGTGGCGTACCTCAATGCCGTGCTTCGTCTTTCTAGAGGGGAGAAATGAAAATAATTTAAATATAGTTTTCCGAGAGGGAATAGAACCCATAATCAATCAGACGCGTATACAGTCAAACGCTTTACCACTGGCTGTGATGGCCCATGGTTCCATTTAAAATAATCAAGTTAAAATTTCGTTCGTTCGTCGTTTCGTTTCGTTCTTTCCGTCGAATTGAGGCATTAAAAATTATTGTCAATATACCTTATTCAACGTAAAACTCTTCCTAGTGGCCTGTGGTAGTGCAAATATGCAGTATCC
>JAKGSA010000668.1:300911-313181 GCA_033558755.1 Philaethria dido
GCAGGGTAGTCAAACATTCCGCTACTTCAAGATATTCCGCTCCCCACTTTTCGCCGGAATTCGAAACATCGCGTATTAATCGACGCAACTCAAACCCTTTATTTTACCAGAGCTATACTACGCCACGGTGACGTCAAATTTTTAAATGTTATTTAGTACGCAAAAATGTTATTCAGTATAATAAAATAAGAACATATAATAAATACACACCAGCATTCAGCTGTCTAACATATTCCCTCCGTAGCGGCACCCTAATGTTGTTGATGTGCAAGGTGGCCATCCCGGCGGTGGCGGCGGGGCCCGCGCCCTCCACCTCCAGCCTCTGCATCTCGTAGATACATGCTTGGCGACGGTGAGCTGGAGAGAAATAGAAATGAAACTTGAAGTAAATTAGTCATTTATAGTAAAGATATATAAAAAAAAAAACAAAAAGACTAAACAAATAAAAGTAACTGGATATGAATTCGAGCTACTTGGTATCCATGATCTTATCGAGTTACTTCGAAATTATTATACACTCTTCCCAACTGAATTTTACTTGCAACTCATTTGGACGTATTTTTTTACACGTTTCTAAACATTTTTCTTCTCTTAAGTGTATAACTAACAATATAAACATATTAACAAAAGGGGAATAAATAGGTTTTTGAAGGGTCGGCAACGCGTAAGTGATGCCCCTGGTGTTGCAAGCGTCCATAGGCCACGGTAACCACTTACCATCAGGTGGGCCGTGTGCCTTGTTGCCACCGTCGTGGTATAAAAAAAAAAAATTAAAGTATACAAAATATTCGTATGAAAGCGGCATGGTTTACACTTAAATCTACTCACTTGCTAATAACAGAAGTCGTTCTCCTTCAGCTTGTTCCGTAGATCCACTGAACTCGATGGTAGCAGCGCAAAGATTCAAAGCTTGACTAGCCTACAACAACCATGAGTATTTTTTTTTCTTTATAAATGAATATTATTTCTTAAGACAAAAAAGATACAATTAATTTTTTTGCAAACATTTACAAACATTTGATTCATCTGACTTTTTAGCAGTTTTACTGTTAACTATTGTTAATAATTGAAATTATATTAAATATTCATAAAATGATTATTTAATATAATTTCAAATATAATGTATTATCATGTTAATAATTCAATATTTATTTATTTATTTATTTATTTATTAAGGTCAACCAGCAGTTTCACAATTTGGTACATATAAAAAAGATACATTGTTGAATTTATCTGTAAAATTATTGTAAAACTATTTTAAGGTTAACACCACACCAATACAATGTTAATATTTCATATATAATTTTTATGAATGGGGAAATTGATAACGATAGATGCTACGATGATAGATTTTATATAACTACTAGCTTTCCGCCCGCGGCTTCGCCCGCGTGAAATTCGATTATATCGCGCCATATGATAAGGAGTATCCTATAGTCTTTCCCAAGGTCTAGACTATTTGTCAAAATTGGTTAAGTGGTTTATGTGGTAAAGTTGTAAACAGTTAAACAATCTAACATGATTTTATGTTTGACAATAAGGAACTTCCATACAAACTTTCATCCCCTATTTCAACCTCCTCTATAGTTTTTTCGCGATAAAAAGTATCCTATGTCCTTTCCCAAGTTTAGTTCTATCTTCATACCGAATTTCATCAAAATCGGTTCAGTGGTTTAGGCGTGAAAGCGTAACAGACAGACAGACAGAGTTACTTTCGCATTTGTAATATTAGTAAGGACTAGATGGATCTATACGAAGCTTAACAGTAACATAGCCAATGCATCGAAATAATTAATTTATAAACATTTTGTACTTCCATATATACCTGTGATATAACAGTCTGTTGTTTAGATTTCTCATTCTGCAGCTCCTTGATGCGTTGCCTGACGGTGGTGACGCTGGCGGCGGTGTCGGGCGTGGCGGGCACCTCGCGCTCGGGGGACGCGTGCCGAATTACGCGGAGAGGGGTCGTTGGAGTTGATGACTGTTTCAAATACGGATATGGTTAGCATTTGTGTGAGTTCAATGAAACTCTGCTGAGTTCCTTTGAGAATTGTTTTAGTTTCATGGTTCAAATGAACCTATTCCGACTATGAGAAATATTTTCATTTGTTGTCATACTTTACCATAAATGAATCCATTTTGTTAAGCTACACTACTTTATAAGCGTATATTTTAGTATTCAAAAACACATTTTATTCTGTGGTCTCATGTAGATGAGGTTTTCTATTTTGTATTTACAAAGTCGCGAAAACTAATAGTTTTATTAATTTCTATGATTTTAATTAGAATTAGTTAAGTTGGAGTAGATAGAAATTATCTGATTGTGTCAGCTTGTTGTAGTTGGAGTAGGATAAGACGCGGGGTTGAGTTCAGCTACCCAACAAGTAATGGCTAGTAAGTAATGATAGACAAAATATAGGTAACGGATTGTCTTAACACTAGATTCTCTCTATTTGAATCACTGTATGTGGAAAAATAACAGTTACATTAGAAAACTTTAATAAAAAGAAAAATAGGCAATTTGTTTTACACGCTTAACTTCGAACGCTCGAATTTCAGATATTCGCTTAACGATAATTTTTAAAGAGAGATACTAAAATAACCATATTAAATAATGTAAATAGTCTTACCGCCTGCATACGTCTATAGAAGCTAACGCTATGCACCAGCTCGTTGCCTCGGTCTGGTCTGGCCTGGACCTGACTCTTCAGCGGGGACTTGAACGCCTTGTCCTGGTACACGAAACTCGATGACGACAGGCTGCCGTGCTGTAAGCGTACTTATATTATGGCCAAGTGTATTTTATTATAAATATCCGAGACAATATTTCCACATAAAATGTAAAATTCTTGCTGAAATTTTTTGGTAGTTATTATGATCTCGTAGTCAACTTATATGTATTAACATTTGTTCCTAAACTCATGTTCATATAAGCTACGATTTATTATTTTGTAAAGATACGGCCATAATATTAGAACGCTATTCACAAAAACTATTGTACCGCTAAACTAAGTAAATGTAAGTAGAATTCAATAACAGTAATACACCTTAGACTTATTAAAATAATATTTAATTGTATCGTAAATACTTAGTTAAATAAATAATTAAAAAAATAGAAGCTAATTAAATCAAATAATCGGTAAACACACAGATTCATTAGAGGCCCGTCGTGGTACAGAGATACAAGTGTGCGACTGTAAATGCGACAGGTTGAGTTCGATTCCCATGCTAGGAAATGAAAATATTAAATAATATTTAGTATTTTCATTTACTCGCTCTGGCAACACAAGGCAATGCCTCAATTCGTCAGAATGTGGGGAACGGGAAGGTTAAAAGAGAACGGAGTGTCTTAACACTAGATTCTCTGGTTCCCTCCGCCTGCCCCGCTATGTGCGTTATAAAGCGAGAAGTTAAAAAAAAAAAAACATATTATTTCTTTTTATCGGTTATTCAATATAGTTACTGTTACCTCATTCACCTTATTAACTTTAGGTGGTGTTGGTCCTTCCTCCTCCAAGGCCTCATCCAGCAACTCGTCTAGTTCACTATCACAAGCGCCTGATTCCTCTGAATCACTTTGAACTGCTTTTTTGTAGCTTATGTTATTTTTCTTAACAACCTGCATAAAAAATATTTCAAAAGCAAAATTATTGAATATCGTTAGTGGGTTTCGGTATTTAAAGATGGTTATATAAGACACTAAAATGATAGTTTAAAAGTACTCGTACTCTTAATAAACAGCCTAGCTTTAGTTCTGAGTATACATTTAAATATAAGTTAACAATTAAAAAAAAAAAAGGAAAAAAGTATACAGTCTAATTATCTGTGATAACAAACTTAATAAAAATAAATACTCTTAAATTATTTTTTTTATCACTTGTGAATAAACAGTTTAAAATTACTAAACATTGCACATTAGGCTAAAGGGCATATTAAAATAAAAAAAATAATAAAAACAAATGAAACAAAAAAAAGCTTACATTCATAACCTCCCTTCCAAATGATGTTTCAGCCCAATTTTCAGATTTATTTAACTTTTCGGGTATATCTTCAGTGCTGTAAAGAAATACACTATGTTAGTACACTGTGCTCAACGAACTTACTATGTTAAATAATAGATCGTTCGTAATTCATTCTTCCATCGATGTTGCTTACAATAGGTTCTCAGTGTGCATACAGATTTTTTGAAATAATGGCGAATTAGTACTATTGTGTCCATGCTTTGCTTGAGAATTTAATTTAAATAATAGTCAACGATTTATTAAACCAATAAATATGGTAGAATAAAGTTATTTATGTTTTTCCTCTTCAGGTTTTTTCACATTGTTCGTACATTTTGCTATTACATTAATATCATTACGTTTATTTTATTTTTTCTATTGCCATTTCTTAGAGTAAGAGCTTAAACTTATGTTGATTAGAGATAATCTCTATTTATTATTTTTTATTAATTTTTAATAAATATTATATCATTCGGAGAAAAAAATAGGAGAAAAATAGCCAGTCTCCCTTTGTACTCTTTTACCACTGACAAAATTAAAAACGCCTTTCTATCATAATAATAATATACTTAAAACAAAACCCTCTTTTTTATTTTTAATATAATACCTTTCTTATCTATATATTAATAGAAAAAGTGTGTGTGCAGAATGGTAGTATCTTTTTAAAATAATACATAAAAAATATATTAAATTAATAAAATAAATGTTACACATACTGCCATGGTTTGACATCTATGTTTATATAAAGTCACATATACAAACATTGCTAAAGACAACGCGTTGTTAACGCGTCAACGGGGACACTAGTATATATAAAATAGGATACGTAAAAATATCCTTTTATTGTAACACATTCATTTAACACATTAAGACAATTTAATCCTTTGTTGTTTAACTATCTTGTTATTAACTAAGTTAAATTGAAGCCACTATAAAGACAATATCTAAAAAAAATTGCAAAATATTTTTTTAAGGATATTAAGCAGCAGCAGTTAGCAGCAAATATGATAGACGGCTCATAGGCTTAAAATTTAGCACGTTTCGAAGTTAGTATCGGAGACTAGTCAAGAGCCATGGAACGCTAAGTTGTTCGACATAAGTCTGATAAAAAAACAACTCTACCGAGAGGTAGAGTTGTACTCGTCCTTCCTTCCTTTGTACTCCTTCTCTATGATATTTATCAAACATGGTGGTGGTTTTTGCATGATTAGAAATTATTAGTACATTAAATTAGATATTTACTGATCGATTTACCGAAAAAATAATGATCAAAAGAACATCTCAGTTACATAAACATTTCTTATCAGGAAACCAGATGTTCGTTAACGATCGTCCATCATGAGTGACATATGCGACATGGGAAACCCATTCTACTAAAACTGACTTTTTATGATTTTTAAAAACTTTTCACTGCACACTAAGGTTATTTCCCTGTACTTTTAGTGATGATGTTTCCTATCATACATCTGAACTGACATAGCTAACCAACACGTAGTTTATATCTAAACAAACACAAAACTGTGATCTATGCCTTGACGTGGGCAGGTTTTGGGGACGTTTGATAATCCTTTAAACTTACATAAAGATTTAAAAAAGTAAATCGTCAAATCATGATA
This sequence comes from Philaethria dido, assembly GCA_033558755.1. Lineage (NCBI taxonomy): Eukaryota > Metazoa > Arthropoda > Insecta > Lepidoptera > Nymphalidae > Philaethria > Philaethria dido. Next base: position 306,532 of record JAKGSA010000668.1, read on the forward strand.
GCTTAACACGTCATAGAACAGTGCATGTCAAAATACGAGATTGTACTAAATAAAGCATTAATAATGTTAACAAAATAAATACGTTATCTAATTACACACAAAAAATAGAATCATATAAAATATTAATAAATTTGTAATATACATTGTGTTTTTATAGTACTAGGTTTGAAGACTAGTGTAATATGATTTGCCCGATATATATATATATATATATATATATATATATTCTTGGAATCTTTTCTTTAAGTTAAGAAAAGCCCTCATTTATCCGTTTCGTATACCACATAAGGAAAGGTGCAAAAAATCCTTACAGTTTCCCAATATCACCGTTATTAAGTCATTAAATATGCCCAATTATACAGTAACTGTTTAAATACGGTTTTCGCTAATAAATGCTGAATACATAAAAAACTTGATCGATCAAACTGGATTCGACTGTATTTTTAATTTAATCGAAAGGATTTCATTTAAAATGACTTATTATTTTGGTACTGTCTCTGCAACATTTTATTGCTTTTGCGATTTAAATGAAAAAAATTCATTAATATTTTATAAGACTAAAGAAACCAGGTAATTATTTTAATTCTTATTCTTACTTATATACATAAAGTACAGTAGTATATAAAATGCGACTTTTCTTAAGCAACAACTTTATATTTTTTTAGCTTAGATTAAATTTATATTTTTTAGGCAGAGGACTTTCAACATTTCTGTTCCCCACTTTCCGTCGAATCGAGGCATTGTGTGCTGAGTGGCGAAACTCATCGCCGCGCTTTGCCTTGATACTAGAGAGAGTATATTTTGTTTGTTTCTATTTTTTTCATTTGATTGCGATTTTGGACAAATTTGCGTATTACTCTCAAGTGAAATGTTGAAATATTGTATGCAGAATTGAACATAATATACAGATTTTATAACGTTGTTAAGTCAATATTTTGTTATTAAAAAATGCAAAATGAAATAAAAAATCACATATTTTGGCTATCCAAGACATTTGAAGAAAACTGTATTTTAAACTGTATTTTAAATTGAAAATCAAATAAGCTATAAGGCCATTATGATCAGTGAGATAACGTCTGACTTTAATCGGGAGTGGTTCAGGGTACGATTGGATTCGAGGCATGTTTATACAGTAGAACCTTCATTATCCGCGATAATGATGGGTATGTGAGTTCACGAATAATCGAAAATTCCGGATAATCGATTTAAAACATTTTATTTGACTTAATTTCATAATGATTAATTTCTGTCTAAGTGTTAAGACGAAATGTTTTTCTATTTAGTATTTTATTTACATACTCGTACATATATGATTAACAAATATGTAATTGGTTAAAATAATTTCATATAATCGTTTTATTATAAAATAAATATTTTGCACAATTAAATAAATAGTGTAAGAAAGTTGAAAAAATATATAAACAAAAACAATTGGCTCCTTGAAACCCCGGTTAATTGGAACCCCAGTTAAACGAGCCTCGGATAATGGAGGTTCTCCTGTCTCAAAGCGCGCCGATGTGTTTCGCCACTAAACACGCAGTGTCTCGAGATCGAGGGGAAAGTGGAGAAAGCGACATTACACTTTTTGATTAACCTGCTATGGGGTATTTTTTTAAATAACCTTAAATATTACAGGGAGAAAGTAATAAAAAAGGATTAAGTTAGTTCAAAAATAAGTTTTAGTAATATTTTTAAGCATCATACACAATATACCGATCAAATCCTGAAAAAAATATGACACTCGATGAAGCTTTTCTAATAAACCAATATATCATATGCACACTAAGAAACCTGAAATTAACAGCAACATAAGGAAAAATGAAATACTTTTATTGGATTTAATAGTTTATTGTTACAAAATCCGATAGAAAACATTTCTATTATCACAGACAACAACTTAAAATATAACCTGGAAAAGAAAATTTTTCGTACATTCTATTCTAGAACCGAAGAAATACATACAGAAATAACTTTCATTGAAATGTATGGCGATTTTTTTCGTATATTTGGCACTAAAATAATAAGAACATCAAAATATAGAAGGCAATGGCTAAAATAGTTTAAATCTATATATAATCTACTATTGTACCAGTTAAAATATCTATTTTGTGGCTTTAAAGATATTTAAATTTTAATATTGTTTGACATGAACTTTTATTATATTACTTTTCTATTTTTAGTTATCTGAGTGAAGTGATTCTGTTTAGACTAAAACATGATATATTTCTTTTATAATATTTAGGAAATAGTCTTGAAATGTCTTTCATAAATAATAAAGTTTGTATATTTGTGCTATTCACGGAGTAAATTGGTAAAAATAATAAAAAATAAATAAAAAGATAGTACAAAATCTGTTTACACTACTGCATATATGTTTATAATACAGTATTAAGGTAAAACTAATAACTTTTTTTTTTTTAATGGATGACGGATGGCAAACGAGCAAAAGGACCATCTGATGGTAAGTGGCTACCTTTGCCCATGACCATCTACAACACCAGAGATGTTCTAGATGCGTTGCCAACCTAGAGGATACAGATAGAAGGGGAGGACAATGTAGTAGTCCGCTATCGGAACTACCAGATGTTGGGGAAAGGATAGGTGGGAAAGAGGAAAGCCTGGCTTACATGCCATCGAACCGGAACACATCATAAGATATTTGGCGGTTCGTCTTTGACATGATAGTGGTCGCGAGCCAGACGGAGGACGAACCTCCTAACACCAAACATAACTTACAGTTTTGATTACCTAAGGGAAGTCTGTGTTTTAACTTAACCTAACTTTACTAGGCGCGGCAAATATTTCAACAAGTATTTATTAAAATAATTAGAGACATTCAATTGACTTGATTTCTAAACAGGAAGTACTTATGTATATTATAGAAAATTGTCATAATTGCGATATTTCCGTTGGAAGCAGTCTAAATGTTAAGTACTAGTCTAGTATATAAGTTATGTACAAAACGTCTACACTAAAGAGGCAACATTACAGTCTTATAATAAGTTATAATGAAAATTCTACTTAATCTTTAATTTCTATTTATTGCAGATATTTATGGATTATTCTATTATAAATATTTCTTTTTTTGTTTTAGGAAAATTCGTCATCCATTTAACACTCAAAAAATAAAAATAGCCAGAATTTTGTTTTAAAATTAATGTGAAATTAATTACATATTTTATATACCAATTTATATGACACAACTCGATTTTTTCAATGAAATTAAGAAACAAAGTTGTTTGTCTGTTTGTTACGAATAATGAGCGAAACTTAAGGGTGCTAAAACAAATTTTATTATCTATCTATATTATTTTTATTAAAACAAATCAAATAAATATCCTTCCATCAGAGATATAAACCCTTATATCTCAGTGGAAGTGGAAAAAGTTATGAAGGGACCTAAATTCAATTTTTTCATAGTGAATATACATAAAAAACTCAAATAATTGTATAAATATCTGCAAAATTTACTTACTACAAAATTTGTTTGCAATAGCAATCTATAATTTACTCTAAAAGAGTCTACTTATTATATCATAGTAAGTAGAATTGAAGATATGGAATTATTTTGATATAAAATCTGCTATTCTTATGTCTAATAATGTTTATATTTATTTCATTTAAGTAGCGATAATATAGTACTATAGTTGAAATGAATAAGTTTTGACGAGAATTGCCGGTTCGAATACAGTATTTATTTGTATTACAATAATTTAATATAGTTTTTTTTTAATAATAACTATTGGATATTTCCTTATGAGGTCATATAACTATGAGGAAAAAGACATGTGTTAAGAAATCGATAAATGTAACATCGTAGTAGATACAACGTGATTATAACTGGGGACGTTTGAGTTATATATATATATATATATATATATATATATATATATATATACGTATTTAAATAATCGCTATAGCCTGATGTATAGTTATGTTAATTTCTAAGAATAACACAATGTTACTTCATCATTATTCTTATAGGGTATTCAAACTTTCATGTTTTTACTTAAATGTTTTTTTTTTGTTTTAAGTATCATTCTATAGATTGGAGTTTCCATTAGGTTGCACTGCGGGGTGCCAGCAGACTGGAAAACTTGAAAATGTTAACGTTTATTAATTAATTTTGCACGAATTGCTTGCTATTATCAGTCATTTATGTGGTAAAAATACAAAATAAAAAATATTGTGCTGTTGTACACAAACAACAATTTTGGCAATTTCGTTTTATGAATTTTCTATGAAGATGACATTTTTTACCCATCACAAAAAGTGCTCAACGCCACTAAAAAGTTTTCACTTCAATAAAAATTGCTTGTAAAAAATGGCAAAATCCTGAACACGTTTAAATTCAATTAAATTTTTAATAGGCACTGAAATGTTTTTATATACTAATATTAATTTAATCAGACAGCATCCTACACCTAGGTTTATATAGACAGGCCCTAAGACGGCAATGGATAACCATTTTCATTTCGCATGTAGGTAGAATAATTGATTATAACGTATGTACTTTGCTATAACTAATATTATGCGAGGTATTTTTAATATTTATAGCTTTTGTTAGTACCTGAATAATCGAATAAATAATATTAGTATAGAAGTACTAATCAATTTTAGAATATATCATGAATTCTAGAACATGAATTAAATAATTAACTTAAAAATGTTCTAGTAACGTTGCAACACATATGGCGTACTATGTATTTTTTAGGGCAAGGCTTATTACGACATACTGAAATTTCGTCCATAGCCTCCTTCAATCGCAGGTTCAAATCCTGCTACTATACGGTAAAAAATATTTGTAAAATATCATAAAAGATTATAATATTATACCGATGTATGATATAACAATCACTGGATGAATATTGCCAAGATTTTGATATAAATATTTTCAAATACATAAAAAGAAGAAAACACATTCTAAAGCGTAGTGTCCACACCTTGAGCCACCGCAGTCAGAATATTCCTCTTGAGTATTTGAGTTGTCAGTCTCTATGTCCGACAAATGTGGGTATAAGCTGGGTTGTTGTACTATAGTACCATTTTCTTTTGAATTGCTATTTACTTTTATCCTTTTTACGTCCTCTAATACTGACAACACTACTGGCGAGTCTTGGGAACCTGAAAAATTAAATAAATTTTGATTAAAATTTAATTCTTTTGTTACCAAAATTAGAATGTTTTTAAATTATGTATTATTGATACAAGATGTATGTCTTTATAAATAGTTATTTATACTATTTAAATATAAGTAATAATGTAGATATCCGAATACCAGATTAAGAATTCTTATATTATTCTTCAATTTCAATTTAATAAAAGTTTTGTTATTTCTCATCTCATGTAAATTATTTTTTTTCAACAGGGTAGTCAGGTTGAGTGTTAAAATACTCAATTCTCCTCATTCCACCCGAATTCAAAACATTTCGTGCTACGAAACACAACGCCGCGCGAGCCAGTAAATGAAAATAACTTAATTACAATCATTCCCCCGAGTGGAATCCACGACCACTTGCATTTAGTCAAAGGCTGTCCCAATACGCCATGGCCTCCCCATATAACTTATTTATATAAAAATACTCACTTCTTCGTTTAACCGGTTGTGAACCAACAACTTTGTCATGCTCAGCTTCTTTATCCTTCGGTTCAGGTTTCTCGTCAACAATTTTAGGAACATTAGCAATGATCTCAGGTTTCTTATTGGTTTGAGATAAGCTCATAGTACTTCCCATTAGAGGAGCTTTCTCATTTTCAGGCTCGCTTTGATCATCGTCTGATTCATGTTCAGCTTTTTCAGTTGTTGGGGGCTGAAATTAAAAATATATACATAATTATAATATTTTTTGCATGTAATAATACTATTTATAATGCAAATCGTTTCGGTAAAGCTCGGTAGAAGAGTACATAATCTATATATAAATACGTGAACAAAAACTTTTGATCCCTTTTTACGAAAATTACGCGGACAGACGAGCATGAAACTTGGCACACTTGTAATTTATGTTGAGAAGGAGTGCCGAATGCTAATATATTTTTTAAATAATGTACACACACTACCATGGTTTGACATTCACGTTTATATAAAGTGACATATACATACATTTCTAAAGACAACGCGTTGTTAACGCGTCACTTGGGCCACTAGTAAGTATAAAAAAATAAAGTGTTAAAAGCTATTAATTTGTTTTTAAAAATAAATTAATAACACATATTAAAAGTAGTTATCATGTTGACATTTTAAACCTATGTAAATATTTGTTTGACATTTTCAAACTTTACAACAACCAGATTTTTATTTGTATTTATAGAAAATTTTAATAAGAACATGTTTTTAGATACTATAATTAATATATTGATTTATTTTATTATTTAAAAGTTGTTAAGAGTTACACGTAATTTTGTAGTTATGACTGTAAAGAGAGAAATACCGGTTTCTGCCGTTCTCATATAAAAGTCAGCCAATCTTACTTGTTGTTCCCTTATAATACCATTACTAACCTACATATACCTACATATACGTTGTCTAATTAGACAACGTATATCTATCGCTCATTATTCTATCGCACTTATATTTAAGTAAGTAAAGGTCAGTTTTTTTCAGTTTGAGGCTGTTTATTTATACATAAGTGCACACACATATATATAAA
>JAKGSA010000668.1:325182-403717 GCA_033558755.1 Philaethria dido
TGTTGTAGATGCGTTGCCAACCTAGAGGATAGTGACGGAAGGGGAGGATAATGTAGTAGTCCGCTATCGGAGCCACCACATTTTTGGGAAAGAATGGGTGGGAAAGGGGAAAACCTGGCTTACATGCCATCGAACCGGAACACATCACAAGATATTTGGCGGTTCGTCTTTGACATGATAGTGGTCGCGAGCCAGACGGAGGACGAACCTCCTACCACCAAACGAAGGCTAGTAAGAAGAATATTTATAAAACGTATAAAAAATTGAAACGATTTTATCTTTTATAATAATAAAAATAAAGTAAAATTTAAATTATTTCACATCTGTCGAAATAATTTTCGACTATATACGGATTCAACAAAGCAAATAGACAAACGTAATGATAGATACAACGTAAATAATAGCCTTTGAAACGACCACAACTGTAAATGTTTGGAATCGGGATCATTAATAACACATTAAACACGCCAATGTCTGTTTATGTTACAGGAAAAGTCCCGTGGCATGCACCGAAGCATTGATCGAGCACTATGTGGATATTATTTATTTGGTAAATGTTTGAAATGTAATATTTATTTAAACATAGCTTAAAATTAACAAATATTATTATGATATTTTCAATAGAAAATATTTTTGCTATTTTGTAAAAACTTGCTTTCACCTATTTATTTTTTATGCCTTTAACTAAAAATTATATTTGACCTATTTATCTACTGTAGATATTATATAATGAAACAAACAATATATAGTTTGAATTATTTACAAAGAATAATTATGACAACATAATTCGTAATTTATAAAAAAAGCTTAATTACTATTGTCTATTTGTGCTCTTCGAACACCTATCCATTTTCAAAGACAAAAATGTATACTAATAAGTCAAACCTTCGACTCGTTTTTGAGATAAATATATTGAGGAAGAATAATAATTTTACACATAAATAAGCTTTAAATGGAGAAGTGGAGAAAACCAACAATTTTCAATTATCATTGTATACGGTTTCACAACTAAGATTACTTATTAAAAATAACAAAAAGATAATATAATTAATAAAATCAATCCCAACGACATTATTGTGATTAACCCATATATTGAAAATTAAAAGACAACAGCAGACCAAGACCATGACAATTCTTTTGTGTATATATGTAAATTTCTTTTAAAAGGAACTTAAAATATTACTGTCAACATATAAAAGAGCCTTTTGTGGGATAACGATATATTCACTGCCGGCGTTGGTATAAATGAGTGACCTATATTAATTTTTATAATTTGTATTACAAAATGGGCTAAAATGTACCTAAATGATACTTTGAAAAATGAGTACAGAAACTTTATCCCAGTTCTATTTCCTTGAGTATTAAATTGTAAAGCCATTTTTAGGATTAAAAAATGGTTATTTTTTTCTGTCTCGAATTCAGACGGGAAGCGCCGAACGGAGTATCTTAACACTAGGTTCCCTATACACAGAGAGTGAAACTTCTCAATCGAACCTGTCTAATTTCGACATCGCAAACACTTGTTACTACGTCACGGTAGTTGAGATAATAATGATTACAATACATAATACTTGTAAACAATACTTTAAGTTATATTAAACCACACAGATGGCTGCGGTGTAAGTGATACCGCTTGTTAACGACGTGAATTCGATACATAGCTGTGAAGCATGAGCATTAGAACTAGTTTTATACCTATTAGGAATATAGGTTTATGGGGCAAGGATAATGTCAGATTAAGTACAGTCCTTTAAAAGAATAATTGTAACAATGTGTGGAATACTTTTTACCCGACTGTCAGAGGAAGGTTATGTTTTTCGCGCGTATCATGTTTGTTTGTAATATTTTAAATCACCTCATATCTTCCAAACCCCTGGACCGAACTATATAATTAAGATGTCATTAGATAGGTATTGATACTCCGAATGTTCTGAGATATGTGACGTCACTTTTAATTCAATACGGTGCCCTCTAGAGGCAAAAGGGTACCGTGTGGAGTCAAATGAAAGGACTTAATTAGCACAATTCAAATATGTAACACATAACTACCTTTTATAGTCTACTCTATTCGTATTAGCTTCCTAAATTTGAAGAATTGGTTCAGTCGGGTTTTTTTGTTCTTTATAATTATTAGATTATATTGCGAATGTGAAGATATTAAATATAAGAATAGAAAAGTAAATGAAGGACGAAATCGCACAAACATTGACGTCATCTAAGTAATAATATTATAATCTCGCTTTAATTAAGTGGATTGAACAAAATTAATTTTAGTTAAGTCCACAATAAAGATTCAGCAAATCAGGAATACGTCAAACAGTCGCTATCTTTGTGGTTAACGATAATACGTTTCCAATATTCGACATAAATTTACACGTAGTTGCAGATCGTGCTCGTTGTGAATCGCCTAACCAGCTTAGGGTAGTCTAGACGTCGTTGGCAATAATTCAAAGTGCAGAGAAATGGATAAAATGGAGAAGAAATTTATTAACTTTGCGTTTTTGTTGAAAGGAATATTAGTGGAATGTGGAATTTGTTATAGAATGGTATAAAACTAACCTAAGAATACCTGAATAGTTATTTTTAAAGTGACTTTAAAATTTTCTATTTATTTTTTTGCTTCACGTTGTATCCCGCGCATAGCGGGGTAGGCAGAGGGAACAAAAGAATCTAATGTTAAGATACTCCGTTCTCTTTCAACAATTCCGTTTCCCACTTTCCACCTACTAAATATTATTCAATATTGTCATTTCCTGGAGTGGGAATCGAACCCACAACCTGTGGCGTTTACTGTCACACGATTGTGCATCTGCACCACGACAGGCCTCACGATTCGATTTTTAAGTTACTTAATATTCGACAATTTCGTTAGACAGATAGGAAAAAATCTAGATTTTTCATATATAATGATTTCTCGAAGATGTGAATCCAAGTCCAATCAGACACGTCTCATCTGTGCCAAGGTGGTATTAAAAAAACTAACATGCTTTATTTAACAGATTTTCCTTTACAATTAACAATAAACGGTATAATTACCAGGAATTAATTGCACAATGCAATGAACAAATGCCATTTGTTTGTTTTACAATAAAACACAACTACTAATACCGGTAAGTCATATTCTGAGAATTATGAAACATAAGACAAGCAAAAACTAATCTATTAAAAGCTTTTAAAAACTTGAATCATTTAAAATTTTGCACAAAATATTTACTTTTATATTGACCCTTTAATAGTGTTCTTTGCTCGTTGGCTTATACGAGTATGCTGTCATATGTGGGAAGGAAAGACTAGAAAATATATTCATTGTAATTTATATTGAAATTGCGAAGGGAGACATTTAAGTAATTAAGGTTTTATTAAAAAAAAGGAAGCAGACTTCAAATGAAATGCACTAAAAAGTGCAATTATTACGAATAACTCACAAACTACTTGTCAGATGTTAGCTACATTTATATGAACTGGTATCATATAAAAAACGGATCATTAATATTGGTTCACCCAATAAAAATATGCGGAATTGATAACCTCCATCGTTTTGGAAGTCGGTTAAAAATGAGGGACATGTATTGTATATTTTTACCTAAATATCCTTACTCTACCTTCTACTTGTTTCCATATATCTCGTATATAATATAGTTTGCATAATCTAAGATAAATAAAGAATTAGCTTATCTTTATATATTTCAATTATTTTAAAACATGTTGCAATTTAATTGCTATTAAGTATTAAATTTAATTGCTAATATTACGTTACTAATTCTAATAAGCGTATATGAATTTCGACATATTAAAATTGACTAAGAGCGCTTAAACGAATCCCAAACGGCGCCGGTTCGAATCCTTGCTGCGTCAAAAATTTTATAAGTTCTAAAATATTTCTGTTATACTAAACATTGTGTATGAATAACATTTTAAAAATATTAAAACATAATTAATAAATTATTAAATAACTTAAAAGTTAAAAGACATTACATTTAATAAAAATGCACAAAAACAAAGAATGACTAGCTCAAGTAAAACTGGCTATTTACAGTCGGTAAGTCGAGACTGTTCGAAATTTTTCCTTTTATTTTGTGATATTATTACTCGACTTGGTGACTTCTTTGTGCTATATTTAAAACTGACTAGCAAATGTTAAATTAAATATATATTTTTTAGCTCTACGCTGTATCCCGCATATAGCAGGGTAAGCAGAAGGGACCTGAGAACCTAATGTTAAGACACTATGTTATCTTTCGATAATTCCGTTCCCCACTTTCGACCGAATTGAGGCATTGCGTGATGACTGGCGAAAATCAAAAACGCGCTTTGCCTTGTTGCGAGACCCAAAAAAATATATAAAATAACCATAATAAGAGGGAAATAATAATTAGTCGGATTGTAAACATAATGGTCTAAGGTTCGATTCCCTCTTGAGGGAATAATTATATTTTAAATATATTAATATCTTCGCTCTGGTGAGACCAAGCACGGCGTTAACTTCCGCTCTCCTTCCGCGAAAAGAAGAGAACAGGGTGCTTTGATATTAGATTCTTTATGACTTTTGGCCTGCGGGAATGAACATGAAGTTGCTAAAAGCTATTTCGGTGGCGTGTAAGGTATGTGATATACAATTGGTTCACTGTTCACTAAGCCGGTTACCTACAAAATGTTCGTAAAAGCATAAAAAAAAATTATCATAAGATCTATCTATATCTGCGCAAGTTACATATTATTACTACTGAGAATTCATATTTTATTACCTGATTGATTAAATTTTCAACACTTTTGATAATAATAATTAAAATTACATACCAATTAAAAAAAATCAGTTCAACGAAACCATTTGAAGCAACTGAAATTGTGACCTGTTTCATTTATCTTTTAATTTGGCTTACACATACAATTTATCTTGACGACCAAAACCTGTATTTCGGACATGCTAAATTAGAAGTTCACATTATAATAGGTCATATGACGTATTATTAAAGCTATAAGGTCTAAATTAGCATGTAGCATAAGTCGTGAACTTTTTATGTTGATGTATGCAATGACCTGTGTTAAATTAGCTAGACGGATACAAAACTCTAGTTGGTTTTTTTTTATAATTGGCGACTAGGATTAGCTTAAGCATTTACGAGTTTATGATAATACCCATATAGTAAATCAAGCGTGTAAATTATACTTGTCAAAATAATCCTGTTATGAAGCCATCGTGGCGCAATCGTCTGACTGTTAACGTGTTTGGTTGTGGGTTCGATTTCCTCTAAGGGGAACGAATATATTTGTACTATTTTCATTTCACCGCTTATCTAGGATAAAGCGCGGTGTTGAATTCCGTTACTTAAGATGCAAAGTTGAAGAAAAGAACGTTCTGACATTCTGGTTCTCTCCAACTCACCAGTTATACAGAAAACAGCGTAAAATTGCTAAAACTTTAACATTACAATAAACTAAAGAACAAAATCAAAAATCATATAAAAACTTTTATTATTTTATAAAGACAAACCTGCGCCCAGATTCTGCAACACCTCAACAATACAGCCGGGCATCGTATTGATTATTGTGCAGTTTCGGAGGGCATGGCCAAATCAGTTGCGCGAAATAACGTAATATTTTACGATTTGGCATTAAGTTTTTATGTGTTCAAAAAATAACGTTATGAATATCTTGTTCTGCTTTTAAGACAAGATTTTATTAAAATGTAAATAATTTTTTTTTGAGTATTTTTTTTACGTTCAAAATATTGTTATCAATTCTAATGGGATTCTCATAAAGACTTTTTCTTTAAATTATTTTTATATATTTAAAACACAACATTTAAAAAAATATACCTAGTTAAATGTGTATTCACTTAATGATTTAATTAAATTTAAAATAAACATAGAAATATAACAAATATTGTTTGCTTACAAAACCACAATATGTATTTTAGTAAAACTAGGCTAACAACATTATTATCTATTTGCTATGACGCAAATTCTGTTCGAAAAATGATTGATGAATGAATGAATGACGAAAAACTACATTTTTATAAATTAAATCAATTAAAATCGTTCACTTTGAATTTTGCTTACCATTTATACTTTTTTAATTGTAATTCATTCTATCATACTAACGGTCTAACGGCCAATTATTTAAATATTTTTAAATTAATTACATACTCAAAATGATATTATTATGCTACGAAAAAAAAAAATCTAAGTATTTAGCACTGTCATGTTTTTTTTGTGTTTAAGATTCAGTTTCATTAAATAATGAGAAATAAACTATGTGTCATCTCAAGAATAATAAATAACTACCAATAATATCACCAGAAAAGGTGTGGGGTTTTACAAGACATTTATAACATCTAACTACCTGAACGATCTGCAAAAAAATTCTAAGTTATGTGTCAAAATCAAACAAAAACGTGTGACTACCTTTCTAACATAGAAATAATAGATAAGGAATAGATACGACCATTGGCACTGAAATATAAATAAACTTTGACTTACCTTTAGCGTCTCCGTGAAGTGTTTTAACGGAGGGTGCGAGCCCGAAGGCAGCCTTGGGCAGAATTGCGGCACCCTTATTTTTTTCAAATAAAGCTTTGCGTTCCCGGAGTGACATTTCCGCGGGATCTTTCTCCTTCAACCTAGGGCTGCCAGCCTCGAACATAGCTGCTTTGGAAAGCACCGAGCTTCTGTCAACATTTCCATTCAATCTCGGCCCGACTCTCCTAATAACCGGCGAGCCTTCCAACGCGGGTTTGTCATCCAGCTTTGTTTGTATACACTGTTCGTTGTCGTTTTCTTCCCGCTCGACCACATTGTTCTCTTTATCTTTATCACTTTCACAGTTTTCGTCTAATATTTTGTTCGGCGGCGTCGGCGCGCGGTACTTTTTTATTGACGGCTTTTTGGTGACCGTAGCCGGCGCGACGACCATAGTCGCCATGTTGGGGGCTGAAGCTGCACTGGGGGTTGCCGCACTTTTCGGTTCCTGTCGGTTATTTTCGCGTTTCGTCGGGTTGAATTCGTAAACGAGCCGCGATTGGGTGGCGGAGACGCGGCGGTACCCCTCGTCCTCCTGGGATTGGACAAGGGCGGCGGACACCGCGGGGTGAGCACGTGTTGCGTCGCAATAATAAAGACAAGTTTCGACGTAAATGTGTTAGTGACGAAGTTGCATCATGACGTACGCGTTACGCAATGAGTTAGGTCAGGAGAGCAGGGAACTGTGGAACAGCGAGTAGGAACGAGGCCGCCTGTCTGTGTACTGTGTGGCGTGCGTGAGGCTCGGGAGGCGTCGAGCAGTCAACTGGCGTAGAACCCGGTGCCACACGTGCGGAAACCGGCCGCCGATAATAATTATTTTGACGCGCACGCGGGACGTTGCAGTTTCATACGAGAATTTGTTGATGACGTTTAATTTTTCAGTTAATTAGGACGTCGCCGTCTGACTAACTGTCAACATCATTTATCATAAATAAATATGTTTACGTAGTCATAAAAAAATACATAACTGTAAAATATTACGTTTAACATTAATAGCGTGAGATTTCGTAATAGTTGTAATACTTTACAGATGAACCAGAAATGTATGCATAAGCAAATAAAAAAAAAGCGGAAGGGAGATTGTTTGTTTTCATAATTTCTTGTAGCAAACAGAGCGTTTCCAAATGCGTCTCGGCTTGACACAAAGACCGACGCACTAAGTACTGACAGCTCAACAGCTGATTATCGTGGCATAATATAGACTCTATTGTATATGGATAATTAGCACAAAGAACATTGTTCTTACTTAACTAAAACAAAGAAGTGAATGATTCAAATCAACAAAGTGAAATAACAGTGCGAAATTTTCTTTTATAAATTGGAAAAACGTATTGAAGAGGTGCAATTTATATATTTATTTATTTCTACGCATCTAGTGCATCATACGGTATAACTATAACTTAAGAAGTATAGTATAGTATATAATTTATCATTATATGTAAGAATATTCCTCGAGAGGGTTTTGAATCTGAAACCATTGCAATGGCAAACAAGTTTTCTTATTGTATTGACAATAAGACAATAACATAACTATGAACTCACGAATAAGTACATTCACATCATAAAAAGGTTTTATATATAAGTAAGTACAACAGACTATCGTTTTATTGCTGACGTTTGAAGAGTAATCAACGTTTATGCAACCTTTTAGTACCAATCAACAGAGAAGACCTTTTAATCTCGATATTTTGTATGCAAGGCCAATATTATAATGCCAAGTTAAAAAACCACAACTATGAAAACGTAAAAAATTAAATAACATTATTTTTATCTTGAACACGAAACACTTGGGCACTTTGAAAAGACTCAAACCCAGTAACTTTTATTTATTTTAGTAAAGAAAAATATTTATAAATTTTCAAAATTCAGAAATTTCATAATATTTTTGCACAAAAGCATAGACCAATGTAAAAACTTCTATAGACGTGTGTTATATTACTAAATAAGGTAACATGAAAATCTGGTTCATTGAGTTTACATCAATTTACTCATTTAATTATAAAAGGTAAATACTGATTAAAACTAACAGTTTTAAAAATACAATACAAAATATTATAATATTATTATGACCTATTTATTATAGAGGCCATGAGATTTTCGTATTTACCCAGAATGGGTGAATACGAAAGACACAATATAAGTATCATTTTGAATATATTCATATTATTTTCTAATGTTACAAAACTATGAGTGATGAGAGATTTCTTTACCTTGAATTACTTTTGTCTTTTTGTTATTGCATAAACAAAATTATTCGTAACGTTTTTCTGTACAAATTGATATCAAAAAACGTTTCGTCACCGATTACCAGACCGATTTACCAGATCCATAAATTACAGTTAATAGTTAAGGTTTTAACTAAAAAAATTAACCGACTTCAAACAAAATATAATACAAGAAAAATTATTACGAGTAACTCCAAAACAAACCTAATCAAACCTTAACAAAATTTTAATGGCACAATATCAAAAGCAATAGCAATCACATAAAAAAGAAATATCTAAATTAGTTTTACCAGTAAAAAGTTATACGGTAACACAAAAAAATAACAGCCCAATGATAAACTTCCCATATGCACGTCGGTGACAGATAACCTAGTTTTGATGAGCAAAATCTAATTAAATCTAAAATGATAGATCACGTCAAGTGAGTAACATTTAATGTTTTATCCGAGACAAAGTGCGTCCTTGTAGTTGACTAATTAAAATACACGCAACCGCTTAGCGCTTTGCCGAATCTAAACCAACGAATACGAGGTCAAGTTATATACACGTAAATTAATTAAAAAAAAAAATTATTGGTATTATTTATTGGTGTTTTAACCGGCTTCAAAAAAGGAGGTTTATACAATTTGAATATTTTTTTTTATGCAAGTTACCGCATTTCTTTTCACTAGGTAAACCAATGATGTACTTTTAGTGCACTTTGTTTAAAGTTAATCGGTTGGTTTTTTGTTAAAATCTTTATTTTACTTATATAGAACAAAAAAAGCTTTTAATTATTTCATCATAAATTAAGCGACCTATATTGTAAAATGCTCCCGCAATTTAAATAATTATTATTACTTTAATAGTATAGTAACTTTATTTTTACTCATTTAGAAAAAATAGGCAATTTAAACACATCAGTAAATCATCTGACGCGTAAAATACGTGTAGTCTTAGCAATGTGTAACACAAATAAGTAGTTAGTGGGTTATGAATTCTATCATATTATTTCTAATGCAGTATTTATTATAAATAAAATAAATCTTTGATTTTCGCGATTTTTTACACATATTAAATGAAACTCTTTTTTTTTGTCGTTAGGTGGTAGGAGGTTCGTCCTCCGACTGGCTCGCGACCACTATCAACGATAGACGAACCGCCAAATATCTAATGATGTGTTCCGGTTCGATGGCATGTAAGCCAGATTTTCCCCTTTCCCACCCATCCTTTCCCCAAAATGTGGTGGTTCTGATAGTGGACTACTACATTGTCCCCCCTTCCATCAGTATCCTCTAGGTTGGCAACGCATCTACAACATCTCTGGTGTTGTAGATGTCTATGGGCGAAGGTAACCACTTACCATCAGGTGGTCCTTCTGCTCGTTTGCCGTCCGTTATCAATAAAAAAAAAAAAAAAAGACTCTTTTTACCGGATTAATCGCGTATATTTTATTATTCGGAGTCTACCTGAGACCACGGACTACTGTAGCGTTCGAAACGTCGGGTTTCCAAAACTGTATTTCCGGTTAAAATTTTGTCATTTAGTAATAAAATAAGTATCTACGCCTCTTCATAATTAACTTAAAAAAGGGTCCTAAGTTGTTCTTTCACTTATAAATATAATTATAAGTTGATAAGGCAATATACATTTGGATATTTCTTGACGTCCGAACCCCTATTTCGTATAAGCGTTTATTAATCAATCGTTTTTAAAGTGACCCTATGAATATTATGATAGACATACCCTAAATATTATGGGTCAATATCCTCGTTGTGTTTGAACTTATTACTTGTGTATTAACTTTTAAATAAAATATATTTTTGTTTTTTCTATTAATCAACGCTTTTTCAACTAACTAAATATTTCTAGTTATATGTATCTCAGTTCCTCATTTACTAGCCATTAAATTGTATACTAGGTCTGAAAACCCCAAGCGGCAATTTTGCTTAATAGGGCGGGGAAATACAAATTATTCCCTCTAGAGGGGTGTAAAACCATAATCACCGTAATTGCTTGTGGCAACACTATATATTTATTTAGTGGATTAATGTTATTATTGTTATGCAATTAACATTATAACTACCCTAGTAAATAAGAAAAATACTTGTATATGTATCATCTGAGTTATCTTTTTAGTTTCAAATTTTTTTTTTTTTTTTTATTGATAACGGACGGCAAACGAGCAGAAGGACCACCTGATGGTAAGTGGTTACCTTCGCTCATAGACATCTACAACACCAGAGATGTTGTAAATGCGTTGCCAACCTAGAGGATACTGATGGAAGGGGGGACAATGTAGTAGTCCACTATCAGAACCACCACATTTTAGGGAAAGGATGGGTGGGAAAGGGGAAAATCTGGCTTACATGCCATCGAACCGGAACACATCATAAGATATTTGGCGGTTCGTCTTTGACATGATAGTGGTCGCGAGCCAGACGGAGGACGAACCTCCTACCACCAAACAAAAATTCTAAAAAAAATCATCCTTTTAAAAGAAGGAAAAGTATTAAATAGTTAAAAAAATCTATATCAATTTCATAAGCCCAAATTTTTATATATAACTTATAACAAAACTAAAATTATGTAGAAAATTATTATAAAAAAAAAAAAACAACTTTCTTCAAAACGAAACGTAATATTATCAACAAATAAATATTAAATATAAAAACTCAGTACAATAATGTAGGGTTCGATGCACTCACAAACAAGGACTGTTTCTCAGCATCAAGATAAAAAACTTCGCGACCGGCAACCGATACGCAAAAACTAAGTTCGACGAACTGTTACGATGAGAAATGCAATAACCATTGAAATGTAGTAAGCTTCATTAGATATTGATTATGTACACGTTTAATATTTATTAAATATAGCAAAATTATTACTTTAACTAATGTGAATAGAACAGATTTTAAGTAAAAAAATATGTAATTAGAGTAAAATTTAAACCAATCATAATTATCACTTGTAATAATGCTTTTTAAGAAATAAAAAAAAATAGGTTTTGAAGATTTTTTCTCGTCATCATGCAATTCATTTATTCTCGATAAGAAAATTATTCATTACCATCGGATTCGGATAAGTGCGCAAATTTTCAAGCAGATCAGAAGTAAGAAGTGAGTCAAAATATCGTTGAATAAAAAAAAATAAAATAAAATTTATTAGGAACAAATAGGGCTTACTACACGGTAACAGAAGATACGTTGACAACTGCTAAAGTTGGAAACTGCAGCGCAGCGTCAAAATTGAATGATTTTTAACATTGATATAAAGTCATATAGATAGAGAACAAGTTAATAAGAGATTATTAAAAATAAATGTGAAATATTAGCATTATTTTCATTTATCGACATAACCAAAATAATTAGCAAAATAATGTTGAATATTGAAAAGTAATTTCTAGTAATCCCGTGATATAAAATCAAATCATACAATGTCGTGCTGCAATTTGTTATTATCTAGTTACACGCAATGTGTTGTATAGGTACTATACGCACGGAAGGTTTTTGAAATTTTAATAATAAAAGTCTGTTAAAGATATTTAGGCGTAGAGCGGAGAGTAATTTCTACGTTTCCCTATTCCTACTGAACTGAACACTTACATATATAATACCTAGTTGCATTAATTATAAAATTTAACGTAATTATATTTAACAGGAAAAAACTCGCTTAGGCTTTACATAGCCTTAGTTTTAAGTAACCATATGTATTGGTATAAAATAGCTGATAAAAATAAACGAATTATTGCTTGAAAAGGCAAAAAGATACGGACCAAGTATCTGTATAGTCGTAGTATACTGAAATAAAAGGAACAAAAGAAAAAAATGATGAAAGATGGTGAAAGAGAACAATATGGCAGCGGAAGAAAGTATATTTTTAATACTATAGGTAATTCGTTTTATTGTCTGTTTTACGGATTATGGAAAGATGATTATAATATGTTATGCGGTTGTCAGGTTCCTTTGAAGACGCTATGTAATGTGATGCTGTGACGTAATGCCTTGCTAATTATGTTGCAAGTGAAAAATCTGTTGCATCAGCGAGGAAATTTCATTATTTAGAATAATAGTTCAAGAGATGGTTAAGTCATGATATTATAATGAAGGAAGTCTAACATAGCTATT
Source organism: Philaethria dido (assembly GCA_033558755.1). Classification (NCBI taxonomy): domain Eukaryota; kingdom Metazoa; phylum Arthropoda; class Insecta; order Lepidoptera; family Nymphalidae; genus Philaethria; species Philaethria dido. The sequence goes on from JAKGSA010000668.1 coordinate 338,035, forward strand.
AGCTTAGCATACATCTTTTAATAAGATAAGGAAAATTTGATTAAAAATCTTAGGTCTAATAATATAAATAAAAAGCGCTTATTTATGTCACCCAAAAGGCGTTGATACAAATATCGTCAAGTGCGTGCTGTGAAGGTACTGGGTCCATCGTGTTGCATGTGAAGAGCTCAGAGCAGTGCCTGGGGCTAGTGTTCCAAGCATGGGTAAAGGGTTCCTTAAAAATGTATTAACTCTGGTAAACGCAATCATTGTCGGAGCATCTCTCTACCTAACTAGTGCTAAACCATTAATAATTTTACGACATTCGAATATTATATGACATATGTAAAAATAGCAAAAACTTTATTAAAATTATGTAAAATGAATATTTTTAATATTTATTTGTACTGAAGTAATTGGTTATTTCCTATTACCCGTTATATGTCGTTGTACACCATCTGTGCGGCGCATGCCAGGTGCCATACCATTGGCTCATTAATATGGCGTGACACTTGCTGGCCAATAAGCCATCATCTACTTATTCTGAATAAATAAGAATATTTTTAAGCTAGCTGCATGGAAGAAGTGAACCGTACCCAAAAAGAACACAAAACTTTCAAAATTTTATTTTAAATTAAGGTGTCGATATCGTTCATTTTTAATTTATTTTAGGAGTCCATATTTGCCATATAAAATGCCAAAATTGAAAAAATGCCAAATATTGTTGTTTTTATTTAATACAATACAGAATCCATGCTTTTTGTGTGAATAAAAATTTGTTTTTACTTAAGCCTAAGTCTGACTCAAAGAGCTTAGTCTATGTGTTCTCTAAGACAGTTCTTAGATTCGCAATTATTACCTTGATTGTACATCTAAAATTAAAAATGATTATCTATTTAATACGTCAAAACAAAAATCCATAGACTGACAACAATAAATTCCGAAGATAGTATTGACTATTGAGTGATGCAAACAATCCTATCATCGAGATACACCATAATAGGATAACGGGGAAGCGGAATGCGGGCAAAAAGTTCAACGAGTGCACTTTACTAAGCTAGACTAATACTGCTTATATTATTCAATAGGATATATTTGTATATAAAACGCTTAAATTACTGGATGACAGATAAATGAAACACAACCGATTCTATTGGGCATAGAAAGCTAAAATTTGAGAGGAGCACTTAGGGAGGATCTCCCTAAATATCTACGTGAACGGGAAATGATGGGAAAATATATAAATCTTTAATAAATAAAGAAAATCCTTGGAGGTATCGGTCTACAATATAGAATTTTAAAAAGCCTGTATTTATTTAGAAGATATTATTCAAGTAGAAAAGCATGTATTATACACGATTATTCTAAGCAGACTAAAGCAGATATAAGCAGAGAGAAATAAATGAACGCAAATAAAACGTCCGAACGGAAAGAAATATAACGTCCTAGAGGCGCATTTGGAACCTGAAATGTAGACGTGATGGTGTCAGTTCAATTCCCACTTCTAAAAAAGTTATAATTTTGTTATAAATATCGAAAATTGTTCCATCCCCTTAGATGATTAGACGTTAATGAATCAATCTCTTTCAGCTGATAAAAAGTGGAGAGTGGAGTCTTCTCTATATAAGCACGATGCGGAAGTTGTGTGATAATAATAAAACTAATACAATAATATTATGGCTAGTTCACATTTCATTGTCAGCACAGATAAACCAATGCGGTGGTTTCAGTTGATCACCTTTACAGCGTATTTTATTACAGGTTATAAATACGAGTAAGTTTATAAATAAACATTAACTTGTGTTAATATTATCTATATTATGACATCATATTTTTAATGTGCTATTCTATATTTTTTATAGAACTAGTTTTAGGTTTAGAATTGTATAACGAAGTTCACCCGTTCGAATGCAATTTCCCGCAAATATTTGTAAAAAGTCTCGCACGTAGTAGGGTAGGCATAGGAAACCTGAGAAGTCCTAGTGGTAAGACACTCCATTCTCTTTTTAACATTTCCATTCCCCACTTTCCGCCGAATTGAGGTATTGCGTGCTGGGTGGCGGAACTCAACGCCGTGCTTCGCCTTGTTACCAGAGCGAGGAAATAAAAATACTAAATATTATTTAATATTTTCTTTTTCTGGAGTGGGAATCAAACCCACAATCTGTCGCGTTTACAGTCGTATAATTCACTAATATTATATTATTATCTATGTCTATTCCGTATATGGAAAAAAAAAGAATGTAGGTCGATTGGAAAATCCCATTAATTCTTACTACAAATCAATATTGCGTTCATGCTTGGTTAAACTAAACAATACGACTCGACTTATCCAATAATAGAATACAAAAACTATAAAACCGACTTATATGGGTATGATATAAAATATTTGCGTCTGCAGTTTTTTACGGTAACGTAGCAACATGGAATATTGCTGGCAAGCTTAATAATAAAGTGATCTAACTCAAAAATTATGTTTTTAATATAAAAAATACAATAAAATACAGCTGTCAAGAAATTATGGTTATACCTACCTAACTAACTTCACGCATTATCCCTAGCGAGGTAAAGCGGTTTTATGGTTACAAAATTAAAATATTTATTTTATTATTTAATATTATAAACATAACCGGCTATTGTGGCGCAATGAAACAACATTCCGACTGTAATCGCAATAGCGGGTTCAATCCTATTTCGGGGAAATCATTATAATAAAATAACAAAATTATTTTCATTTTCCCTCTGGTAAGACAAAGCGCGGCGTAGAGTTCTGCCACTCAACACGCAATGTCTCAAATTCGGACGGACAGCGGAGCACGGAGTCCTAACAGTAGGTTTTCTTTACCCTGTTATGTGGTAATAAGGCTGAAGATGCTAAAATTATAAAACATAGAAATGAGCAGGATATTTATACAGAATATAAATATAATTATAAATTCATATATATATATATATATATATATAAAGAGAAATTTTCTTTTCTTGATCGCATATAGATCCAAATATAATAAAATGTCTATAGTCAAATAGTTAACGTCAACATAAACCTCTTCGTTTGCTTGACCCGTTTTGGAAGAAACGCTAGTCAGCCAGTTTATTACTGTTCGTGTGGCATATGCAAACATTAAATATCGATGGTTAAGCAGTTATATTCTTTATTGGTGATATGCATATCTTAACACAATCAGATATTAGAATAATAATTATAATAGATTTTTAATATTAAAGAATAGGCGTTATTACCAAGTATTTTTCTTTATCCTAGTTATTCATACATGGAAAACAAGTTCATAGTATGAAAATAGTGTCTTCGGATATAGATATAAATGGCAAAATATGCTTCAATGGAGCATTACATTGGTAGATACAAGTCGTACAAAAAATTAAATGACATGTTACCCTTCTCTATCTGTTTTGCATGGCATGCAATAGTTAGTATATAATGTCATACAAATTGATTAACACTAAGAAATACCAATAACAAGCAATTTTCAATGAAAATATATATTACAATAGAAATACTTCAATTTTATAAGTTAATATTTGTTCAAGCAGTGTAACATAATAAAGGAAACGTCTAAAATAAAAAAAAAGAACCTGTCAACCGCTTAGTGACAATGACACACATGCGGAGGCCAGAAGTATCAAGATAAACAGACCTCATTGCCTACATATATTTAATTACACTAACGACCTATTGAAAAATCTCATAGAAAAATATTAATACAAAATACATATTATAAACACAGATTCCATCTTGTGTTGAATTTAGATGAAAAATTATATTGAATTTAATAAAATACATTTGTTTTTCTAATAAAGTTTGAGGTTGAGTTCTGTTACCCAACACGCAATCTCCAATTTCGACGAAACGTAAAGAATACAACGATATAATCTTTCTACCTAAATCTCTGGAGAAGGGACACAAAAAGACTGAAAAAAATAAATTAATGTGGCTTGTGTATGTTTTATCAATTAATAAACGGTAGCATTTATCTAGGAGACTTTTTTATTAATTGTGAATGCTCAATCCAAATCGTAGTGTTATTAAGCAAGCTTACTTTACTGTTTCAAACTTTTTTTTAGCTCCATGCTTTATACCGCCTAGTATGTTAGGCAGAAAGAATTTATTGCCAAGAAACTACGATCTCGGCTTTTCGCCCAAATTGAGTATTGAGTGCCGCCGTCGCCGCGAACTTAATATACCTATGAACTTTATATAAGTTCACACAACATATAATATATAAGTTAACAGATAAACAGCTTATATCTAATCTAAACTGGTGTATAACAACATATGTTGTACTACATTTGCTATGAGCAGGTGTGGTGATAACCATCAGCACACCTGCTTATTTCGTCTTACTTTATTTGCGACTTAGCTGTCTATTTTTCGCATATTCGGTTACATTACTCCTTATAAGTATTGGCTAGCCGGATTTGGCATAAAAAAATAAACATAACCCTTAATCTTTGAACTTACAATGACTAATGAAATTCGAGATATTTAATTTTTCTTTTTAGTTTAACGCTATTACATACATAGCTTCACGCTGTATCCTGCATATAGCAGGGTAGGCAGAGGGAACCTAGTGTTAAGACACTCCGTTCCCCACTTTCCGCCTTAAGTCGGGACATTGATTGGCGGAACTTAAAGCCGCACTTCGTCTTACCAGAGCGGGGACATAGAAATAATTTAAGTGTTACAATTCTCCCGATTGGGAATCGAATCTACCACCGTCACGTTCGCTCTATGGACACATTTAAATTTGAATGGTCTCCTTTTATATCTATAAACAACATTTCTAAATTTAGAAGTAATGTAATTTCTGTATATGCTTTGTATTCCCTACTAACAAACCCTAACTTAAAACCTAATCTATTTTTTTTATAAAAAACATTTTCTTTTCTTCTTTTTTGAGTAGAAATAAATCAATTAACATAATATAAAACAAACTTTGACCTGCGACTTCCATCATATGGCATTGACGCTTAATTGATTACATGGTTGGTGATGTACATAGTTTTGTGGCCAAGCACATTTAAATCATTATCGCATTAAGTTACCCATTATAAAATAAAGACAAAACGTTTTTCGAAATGCTAAGAAAAATAATAAAAGTAAGAAATATAAATTTAGCGGGGTTTTGAATATCACTTATCAAATTTCTGAACTTAGATTTTCTTGTACAGAGGGATTCTAATATAATGTGTTTTTTTTTTAAATTCAACTCAATTCTTACTACCTAATACTAAAACAAATTAATTTTTAGTCAGAACTAATGAAACATAAGTATTTTTAATTCAAGACATGAAATGAACTATGTGAGATCTTATTTTGCTGCCGTTCAATAATTTAATAAGCTTACCGACTAATGATTCCGTAACAGGCGTGAAAAGGTTGCTGAGTAAGTTTTTTAAACGTTAATAGGTATTGAGAATGGAGTGTCTTAACACTAGGTTCTCTCGTTACCTCTGCCTACCCACCCTGTTATTTGCGGGACACAGCGTGAAGTTAAAAAAAAGAATAAAAACTAAATCAAGAGATGAAACAATAAGCAACACAAACACTTTCAGGCAAAAAAGAATTTAAAAAATTAACAACAAAACTTAATCTCAAATCCTAGTCTGAAAAATATGCATTTCCAAACATACAAAATACTTCATCAATACAAAGTTTAAAAGACTTATTTGTTTACAAGCTATTCCGGTGGGTTGATGTTTGTCTGTTTATAAATACATGATGTGGGCCCGTAAGTGGGACAAATGGTTTTACGTCGGTTTACGTAACAGCTGACACGTAACTGGGATGTGGGGCGCATCACTACGTCACATGTTGTCATTATATCGTGAACGACCGGTGGATGTTTTTACTGCCATTTACATTTACTTTCATTAGCTATAATAATTTAACATAAATTTAAATAGGACCAAATTTGAAGCACTAGCTACCATATAAAAAAGAATCATGAATATTAGTTCACACAGTGAAAAGTTATACGGTAGTTGTTTGGTGGTAGGAGGTTCGTCCTCCGTCTAGCTCGCGACCACTATCATGTCAAAGACGAACCGCCAAATATCTTGTGATGTGTTCCGGTTCGATGGCATGTAAGCCAGGTTTTCCCCTTTCCCACCCATTCTTTCCCAAAAATGTGGTGGTTCCGATAGCGGACTACTACATTATCCTCCCCTTCCGTCTCTATCCTCTAGGTTGGCAACGCATCTACAACATCTCTGGTGGTGTAGATGTTCATGGGCGAAGGTAACCACTTACCATCAGGTGGTCCTTCTGCTCGTTTGCCATCCGTTATCCATAAAAAATACATTTTGAGTAGAAAACCTCCTCCTATTTTAGAACTCGATTAAGAATAGGGAATATAAGAAAACATACAAAAAAAATAAGCTTTAGATATGACTTAAGATTTATCGTTATGTTATGGTCAAATTATACTAAATCTTTATAAGTTGTTGCCAATCTGTTATCTAGTTCAACGTAGCACTTTACTTTACTCGAGCGGGAATTATTATTCCCTCGAAAGGGATCGAACCCACAGTCATTGCGTTTTGTCCACTACTCTAAGTTGGCCTTCATATGACTAAAAAAATTTGTATATTTTTTTAAATGTCAGATACGCCTGCCTTTTACGATTACGACGTTTTGCTTTTTTACATCCCTAACATTTTAATCTGATATTTTGTGACCCGTGTCTTTATCTATATATATGCTGTACCACTCTAAAATTCTGTAAACTATTAAATGGGTCTAGACCCATTTATAGTGTTACACCCAGTTATATAGGTTTTACGTAATAATCATCAATTCATCCTCACAAACTTTCGCAATTATTGTATTAAAAGGATTTTCATAACAGGTACTAAAGGTAAGTATGTACTGTGTTAATCAAGTACAATCATATAATTATAATAACTCTATGTTCGCGAGAATAATTTACAAATTGAATATGCTAAGATCATTTTTTTGGTCGAAGCATAATAAGAACATAAACAGCGGTAATTGAACTCACTTCCTCTGGCCCGATTTGCTTGAAAATTTGCACACGTGTCCGGATTCGATAATACAATTCAGACAATAATTTAGAGTTTTTATAGAGCTAAATATTTCACAACTAAGGACTTGAATCAACTAACTAAGGAATTGAAACGGAAAAATTATTTGCCATTTTAATAAAAACATCCAAAAGTACCATAAACCGAAACCTCCAAAAGCAATAAGCAGGGTCATACCACTCAAAACAATGGATTTTTAAGGTATTTAGAACAAAAGCCTTACTCGGTGAAATCATAAAATATCTGAAAAGCGTGGTTATAAACAAAGGAAACACTCGTGCGCATACTATGCGAATATTATAAGCGTGGAAGAGAAGTTTACGATCCACATACGATACGAGGAACTGTTAAATGTTTATGTCGAAAAATTAAGTTCAACCGTAGATTAAATAATAAAACATAATAATAGCTTTTAAGAACTAAGATTGACGATGAAAATTTCTTCCTTACCTTCTAATCAGTACTCAACGCCATACTATAACTAGGTATTTATCATTATATCATAGCGAAATTACACAAAATTGTTACAAATTATAAACTATATGTTATTCTGAATTATATTAATTTACACTATTTTAAAGTTACATCCAAATCCTTTCAGGAATTTTGCGTTAAAGAGTTAGAAACATCCATCCTCACAAACTTTTCAATTTATAAAATATAATAGTAAGATAATTTTCTAAGCAAAATATGAAACCACAATCTCAATATTATTATGTATGGAGAATTGTATTTACTTGTAGAAAGTTGTTGAAACGGTATATAAATATCTGTCAGATTCGGAAGATTTGTCCTCAAATTTGGTCCGATCATACAGATCAGAACATAACATATACATAAAATGATATATAAGAAACAATAACACTACAAATGGGGAACGGAGTGTCTTAACACTAAGTTCTCAGGTTCCCTCTGCCTACCCTGCTATATGCAGGATACAGCGGGAAGCTAGAAAAAACAACTTTACAAACAATGAAATTATAATGTTTATATAGAATAATCAAAGGCTAGATATTTTGATATCTGTTACCGAATCAGAAACACTTTAGAACCCAGGTGAGAGATATTAGAAGACCACCCAAATAGTACGCCAAGTAACAATTTAATAGTATCGTAAAAACGGAAACGTATACGGTTAAAAGGTAACAAAAAACTGATTTAGCTGTGATTCAGATATATCGGTTACGTAACAGACCAGCTTTTGTCTTCATTGATTACGAGAAATGGTGTTAAATCGAAATAAAGGGCAACGTGGAACGGAAGAAATAAGACAAAGAAAGATTCTAATATTATAAATACCAATCTTCTTGAACATCAATGGATGGATGTTTGTTCTTTAACGCCTAAATTACTTAACAGATCTGAATAAAACTTGGCAGTAATATTACCTAGATTTACATTTGATTAAGACATAGGCTACAATTTATTAAAAAAAATCTATAATATGACTATATATATATATTATTATTTTTTGAATACATAAAACATTTTTTATATCTTCGAAAAATATTTAACTTATCAATCCCAAAAAAATGCTAGGTAAATCGAAGGAATACATTTACAAAACGAAATGAAATAAAACTCCTTAGCAAAACATTACACGAAAAAGACATAAAATAAAAAATAAAAAGAGTGTTTATACAGTCTAACAGTCTTAAGTTGTCAAAAGGACGAGCCATAAAGACACGGGTCACTCACTAAATATCAGATTAAATGTTAGGGATAAAAAAGCAAAACGTCGTAATCGTAAAAGGCAGGCGTATCTGACATTTAAAAAAATATACAATTTTTTTAGTCATATGAAGGCCAACGTAAAGTAGTGGACAAAACGCAATGAATGTGGGTTCGATCCCTTTCGAGGGAGGGATAATTATTCCCGCTCTAATAAAATAAAGTGTTGCGTTGAGCTCCGCCCCTCGCGTAATGTTGAATTCAGGTTTAATGCGGACAACAGAGTGTCAGAGGTATTAGATTCTCTCTGTCGTGAAGCTACAAAGATGTCACTAGTGCGTACTAGTGACATCTTTGTAGCTTCTTTCTTTCTTTGTTTCTTCTTCTATGTTCTTCTGATCAAAGTAGGTACGTGTTGTATGTATATATTTTATTAGAAAAGAGATTAGACCGTTACAACAAATGATTTAGTATATACATTAAGATTTAAAGGACGAAAAGAAGGTGTATATCAGTTATTATACAAATAACTTAAAATATCTTTCTTAAGCCCACATTCATTACAAAAAAAAAACTAACTAGAACTTAAAACAATAAGCTGTCATAACTGTGTCAGCTTAGCCATAGAAAAAATGATTTTCTTTAAATCTCTAACCATTGTGGTATTGAAAACAAAAGTGTAAACCGATTTTGTACATGCAAATGCGGGATGCGTAATTTAGATTAGCCTACGCCAAGACACTTTGTATGCTGCGCGCGCGCAACTAAATTGTCTACGGCGCGTGGAAAAAATACTGATTAGGTGGATTTAGGAATACAGTCTTTGCTTTGTAAAAAAATAGTATTTATTTTCTTACTTTTTGTTTTTGTTATAATAGTTTATAATAAGATATTATTACAAAAAATGTAATGAATACGACACAAGATGTCTTTTTAGTTTCATAAAGTACCGTTTCTTAATACATAAAAGAAAATATTTAGATATTCTCGCCTGTCGTGACGCAGAGGCACGAGCGTGCGACTGTAAACGCGATAAGTTGTGGGTTCGATTCCCACTCCAGAAAATGTAAAAGTTTAATATTTTCATTTCCTGGGTTTGGTTTGGTAACAAGGCAAAGCGCGACATTGAAATCCGCCACTCAGCACGCAATGCCTCAATTCAGTGGAAAGTGGGAAACGGAGTGTCTTAACACTAGGTTCTCCGGTTCCCTCTGCCTACCCTGCTATATGCGGGATATAGAGTGAAGCTAAAAAAAAAGAAAAAATCTGCCTTTTCTATACACATATTAAAAAAGTCAAAAGTTTAAAAATAATTATTACAATGAAATAGTATTTAAAAACATAATTAAAAGAAGTATTCAAAACAATACGCTACCTACTCCACAAACGCCATTGTTCTAAGTATAGTAGTAAAGCATGTTAGCAAAGGTCGCAGAGTACGTTTTACATTGCGTATGGACATGGTGATGTATTCGTAAGCTGGCGCCAAAATAAGACAACAGAGATACTAGTACAAGACGATGGGAGATTACACATTAACTTCACGCTTCTCTCGCATATCTTGTATATAAAGGCCAAAATAGTGTTGAGACACTCCATTTTCCATTTTCCTTCATTTTTAGAGGCATTAAGAAGGTGAATACAACGCGGCGGTTTATTTGACCACACTGGGGATTTGAAAATAACTTCTTTTCACTAACTAAAAATCGAACCCATAACCATCTCGTACGGCATATTAATACGGTGTATAAAGGGTAATCTTAAGAGAACGGAGTGTCTTAACACTAGGTTCTCAGGTTCCCTCTGCCTACCCTCCTATGTGCGGGATACATAGCGTGAAGCTAAAAAAATACCATGTCGTTTACAAACACTGTTCCACTGCGCCGCTATGGTTATACCGTGATATTACAAGATAGATTAATACGTATAATAAATTTATGGTTTCATTCATTCCAGTTTCTTTTCATTCTTTTTTCTCCCAGGTTAAGACTTATGACTCTTTGCACTATCCACTTACGACCTACAATCTATGTTTTCAATATTATAATTCTCTAAAGCAACTACACATTTTTCATACAAACTGCAATACATGTTATTTGATCGCTTTTAAAATTGTTTGTGCGCTAATTTTTCGATTCGGTAACATTTGATATAGGGACATTGCAGATATTCGCATCAACAACTACAACTTTCGCATTATTTATGGTCACCGGATTCTTATTTTTGCTCACTTAGGGGAAGACGACATTTAATACGTAGTCTTTAAATGGTCAAGTGAAAATATATATATATATTGTAAATTTGCCTTCTTTTACTTTGCAAAGTGGAAACAATTTGATAATATAGTTAACACATTTGACAGTTATCTTGTATAGGGAGAGGAAATGATGCAACTTCGTCACTTAAAGCTAAAATACCAACACCTATACTGACCCTTACTCTATTGTAACATAATATCCGCCACCCTTTGACCAATCGTAGGTACTCGTTTGTTATTTACAAATATATACCTATATAAGTATAATAAATATTATTAAATTGTATTATATTGAAAAAATAATATACTAAAATCAAAAAATGTTTGGAATCACTATTTTCTATACATATTTAAGTGCAATCAATTAAGAATTTTGTGCAAAAAGGAATTAAGCATATATTATTAAAAAAATATAAGAGATATGCATATGGGTTAGTACATACATAGTTACGATATAAAATTATAAATTGAAAAAAAAAAAATTACAATAAAAAGACTTACCTTTGATCTTGTTTTTATTGAAAAATCCACAAGATTTCCAAAATTTTAAAAATTTTTTTAAAATTACATACACAAATGGTTATCTATAATATTTAAATATTTTATGTATATCCTGTAAAGAAATATAATAATAACTAAATCTTACATATCTATGACTTACCAATTCAGCTACAAATTGTTTTTCAAGCCGCTGGCACTCGTTCATTGGTTTCTTGAAGGTGTTTGTGTTGAGTGGCTATAAAAAACATATTATTATTAGTTTATAAAACAAACCAGGTATAGTAAGATTGCGTTGCGATTAATCGTGGGTTCGATTTCCACTCGGTGCAATGATTGTATTTAAATTACATTCATCTCTCCGCTCTAGTTCTCGTTCTATAGCTGACGACTTTCTCATAGCATTCATAGGTGACATAGGTTTTCTATAGCTACCCGCTATACAGGAATGAGTATAAAGCTGCTAACTATTATTAAATTCCTCTCTATAGTATAACAATATTAAACAGTTTAAATTGTTCAGCACCCATTTTAAAAAAATGCACCTTTGAATTAAATTTTTTTGGACAGTTGAATTTTGCAACATATCCCCTCACCCACAATATCACCTCTAGCCATACATGGCTTTAATAAAAATATATTTTTACATTTATCTTAAATTTCTTATATTTATTTAACTAGATTTTAAAGCTTTAATATTATAAAATGAGATGAAGATTCCCAAAGAATGAGTTCATTTATAATCACATTTATCATCATTTATTTATAGATTCTGGCTGCAAATAGATAGAATAAACATAAATAAATTACCTTAGTACTTTTGTTTTTTGTTTGTAATATTTTGTTGATATCATTTAGTGAGTGGATAGACACATCAAGAGTGGATGCATCTAATTTCTCTTCTTTTGTTTTCTTGGCAGTTTTCTTTGGCTCTGGTTGTTGCTGCAATCAATATTTAAAAAAAATAAATGCACATACATTTAAACTTAACAATATGATGTTTTTTTTAATCATTGTACGTAATATGATTTAATTAAATGATTATAATAACTTTGTATCAAATTGTACTTTTTATTTTTAAAGAGTTATTTAGGAAATACCAAATAATAATATTTACCAATAATATTTAATTCATTTACTATTTTTCACTTAATTTATGTATGAATACAGAAATTACTTTCATTCATTACATTCATATTGAGGCACATAAAAATTATTATTTATCACCTTGTTGCAATTTATTTTTATTGTAAGCACAGTGATTTTTACAAATATTTTTTCTCAAACAATATTATTAAAAATAATTATTGGAAAGAGAATCAATGTTATTCATTAAATATAGGAACATGTAGCGTAATCGACTCAGACGAATTCTTTGAGGCACGGGTACATATCCTGCTAAGTTCAAATTTTTGCTGTGTAAATAGCTCTATACAATACAATATTTATAAAATAACTTTTATATTAAAGAATTACACTTCTAATAAAGCTATGGACAAACCAAATAAACATAATCAATCAATTAATGATAATTTTTATATTCATATACAGCATCTTAATGCATATGTTAAAAACAGCTTTACTTTTTTTTTCATGCCAGAAACAAAGAAACAAACACAGAAAACTTAGTGACATGACACTCCATTCTTTTTTTCCACGATTTGTAAATTTTTATTTAAAAAGTTATATTTTCATAGCCAATATAGATAAAATTAACAAAAATCAACAAAAAAAAATTGAAATAATTATTTTACTTACAAATGTGTGATGAGACAAATCATCCTCCCAATTATTGATTTCATCAGCAAGAGCCGCTAATCTCCCAAACTTCTTTCCACCAGGCCTTGCTTTTGGTACCTCTGGTACTAAAGGCGGAGTTTCCAAAGTAAATTCTTGTTCTGTGCGATGAATGGGGGAAGAAAGCTCCGATTTATCTGTAATATAGTTGAAGTCTAATATTAGATAATTTAATATAATATTTATTTATATTTTGAAGTATAGCTTTTTGTTCTTAATATTTAAACTAAATGAAATAACTAGATTAAATTTTTTTTTATATAGCCATTTTAGTGTATATATTTTCAATATTCATAATATAGTACAAAGTTTCCCTACATCAGATTTATTTGCTATTTATTTTAAAACTCTCAGTAAAAAAAAATTGAAAAAAATATATTAAAAAAAAAACCCAAGATAAAAAATAGAAGCATTAGATAAGTTGAGTGGTACTTTCTATCTTTCAATCTAATTACTAGACACTACATGCAATGCAAGTGGGAAAAGTGCTGCACTTTTTAACCAGATTACGAAAATAAAAGTAGCTAAAAAGAGAACAGAGTGTCTTAACACTACATTCTCTGGTTCCCTCTGCCTACCCTGCTATATGCGGGATACACCGTGAAGCTAAAAAAAAAACATTCAATAAAGTATTCCCTCCCACAGTGGGATTAAACCCATAACTATTGCATTTGTAGTTGTCTCATAGTTCTACATTGGCCTACATAATGAACTAATAGCTTAAAATTCTTAAACATACTCACAAATACTATTATCTTTTAATGTTATCTACAAAGGATGCTGAATATTAGAAATAGATGTAATTATCAAGATTTAAAATTGAGTATACAAAATAAATATTGTCATATCAGTTATTGTAAGTAAATTTCTACACATAAGGTTTAGAAATTGGCTGGTTACATAAGCAGCTTTGTGCTTTATCCCTTATAGCTGGTTAGACAGAGAGAGAGTAGCGTCAAGGCATTACATTCACTATCTCCCCATATTTGAGATATTGCATATTAAGTGGCAGAAGTTAACAGAAAAAAATGAAAATAATTGTAAAATATAATTAGTCCTCATGATAACTTAGCTTCACACTTTATCCCTAGCGGGGTAGTCATGTTATATTTTTTTTGCTTCGTGCTGTATCCTGCATAGAGAAGGGTAGGCAGAGGGTACCTGAGAACCTAGTGTTAAGACACTCCATTCCCCACTTTTCGCTGATGTGCTATATAAGTAAAGTAATTTATAATCCCCATGTTATATATAAGTAACTAATAACTTACCAGAATATAAATTGCCAAGTCTGTCCAATCTTGATTTGAAATTGTGTCGAACTGCTGTTTTTTCATTTTTCTGTTCAGCCATATCAATAGCCTTCTTCCCTAACTTTGGGGTGTCATCTGAAAACAGTAAAAAAAAACACTTAGAACATTTAATACCAATATTTCACTTAAAAATTTTATTAACTTGGTATATTTTGCACTATAATAAAGTCATTTAACTACCAAAGTCAACAACTTCATACAAAAAGCATAAGATGAAATGACCACATTAAAGATATTAATTATGTCTTGAAACAAACAAACATCATTTAGTAATTCTGTGAACATAATCTTTTGTGACTAATAAGAAATATACAGGAAAATGTTTGTTCAGCCATTTGTGCATTGACCTTTACAGATTAATGTATTTAATTTTTGAGTGATAAGAAAGTTTTGATCATCTAATCTATTGAAGTGTAATCTTCTAAATGTATGTAACATTATCGTAAATAGAATATATAATAATTTTAAAAAACTTTATGTCCACAACTAAAACTTACAATATTCAAAATTATATTTAAAATCAAATTTAAGAAACATTAGTGAAATTAAAAAAAATGATAAAATTACATTTAAAAATATATATTTAAAAAATGCATAGTGCATATTAAATAATATGAAACACTATAAATCACTTACCTTCTATTTCTTTAATAATAACATTATTGTCACTGTCTCCTGAAGCATCATAAGTAATAGTGATGGGTGCATCTCTTTCTTCAACTTGAACTTCAATTTGAATATCATTCCTATGAGATATATTTATTTCTACGGAGACATCGGAATTGCGTCTAGTTAAACTTGTTTTGGGACTTTTAAATTCTTTTCGTGTGACTATAATATCATTACGTTTCTGAGGAGATGCAGTAGTTTGGTCACTCTTTTGTATAACTTTTTTAATTATCGGCGTATCGCAAATGGGATCTTTTGATTTTTTAGGCGATGAAATAGATTCTCTAGAACTTTTAATAGGAGATTTAATGGGCGATTGACTTTTAATTATATTTTCGGTCAACGGTTTCCGCTTTGGTACCGCTTGTCCGGAGTTAGCTAATTTCTGGTCAATTTTTTCTTGTCTCGCTCTCGCCCTTTCTAACATCCGCTGAAATTTAAATTCATTTAGTAATATATGTATAATATTTCAAGTTCTAGACAAAGTGGCCGTTAAGGAAACTTGATCTAAACCTACCTGAGTGAAATGATCCATATTTGTAAAAGAAGTAAAAATAAATTCATGTACACTATATAATTAAAACACCATAACGTTATTAACTTTTATAATAAAATTTCATAAATTCAAAGAGATATTCAATATTTATGAAAAGCTATCGCGATTCGCGTAATTTCACCCGTTAAAAGTTTGACACTATCAACAAACCGAAATTTTTGAATTGACTTGCTAGTCTATGGATAGAGTATAGAAGCGAATTGTGGCATGCGTATAGACTATAAAAGTAACTAGACATAGATAACACAAATCCAAAGATTACATCAAAAGTGATAATTACGATTTTCATTTTGTAGAAAAGTATTTGTGTTCATTAGTTTGTCCCTCTTGTCCAACTTAATAATCAAACATAGGAATATTTCTTTATAATAAAGAAAGGCTCAAAGGCCGGCAACGCACCTGTAGCTCCTCTGGTGTTACACGGGGCCGTGGGCGGCGGGGATCACTTACCATCAGGTGACCCGAACGCTCGTTTGCCTTGTCCTTTCCATAAAAAAAAAAAAAAAAAAATATAATAGATAAAGATAACATGATAAAGATAACTATAACTTGATTTTCCACCTTAACTTTCTGATATTACTTGTACGCAATACCTATTAAACCTTAAAAAAATATTAATTTAACTCGTGATATGTATATAATAAATATGGTAGCAATTAGTTTTAAAATAGTAAAATACTGTCTCAAATTTGACCGTATGAATACCACGCGGTTTTTTTTGCGAAAATTTTCATGTGCTCCCCTGAGAATAAAAAACTATATACATTGAAGAAGACGTTTCATATTTTTAATTATTTTAATTAATATTTTTCACTCAGTTGTGAGTAATTGCTATTTGTATTAAAAGGCGTTAAATACGAGCAATTTACAATATATTATAATACATATAATATTTAGGATATATAATTTATTAAAAAACTAATTTTATTCTAAATGTATATTTTTTACTTAAGAAGGACAAAAGAATGACAAAAAAAAAAAGAAGGACAAAAAAACTTTTATATGTTTAAGGATTTGGTCTTTGACTTTGCAATACTATACACGTAATAGCTAACACCATAGCTAAAGTAACAGCACAATTAGCTAAAGGAAAATACATTTTGATGCTTTTACGTTACTAAGCCATACCCATAACACACAGGTATAAACAATATTGTAATGAGCTATTTCTATTGTTCTCACAAAACGTACATAAAATAAATGCTGTTTTGCATTTATATTATATTTGAATATAACGTTATACGTTATATTCAAATATAGACACTTTTAAAGAATGAAGAAAAGAACGACTAAAAGATATGAGATAAATGAGTGATTAAGGGTGTGACATTACTTGACCTTCGAGCACACTGTCTCATTCAAGCATAATGCAGGTGTGAAGGAACGCAAAGTAAATGCTTGAGGACATACATATTAATGTATAAAAAGATTGACAAAAGTTTAAAAAGAGAAAAAAATGTTGTGAACAGTGCGTTTAAAATACACTTTAGGTAAAAAAAAATTCTTTCTCCACCAAAAATGCTTGGAAATGAAAAAACAAGATCGTATTTTCACAATTACCTTCTTGTATATGTATTGTATTTGTCAAAATTATATCTGTTTTGAGGGTAATTCTGATATTTCATTCATAGTAAAAAATGATTCAAATAAAGAAGGTACTGTCAGCGAAACCAATTCCTAATTATTATTAACATTAGCACAGTTACAGTAGCAATAAGGGCATACATTTTAAATGCTTCCACTTTTTTAACATACTACGAATCTTTTATCGCTAAAATGAGGCTATCGTTGCAGAGTGGCTGCCCCACTGACCGTCTAGACTTTGACTTTGATTTTTCCACTTTGATAAGACAAAACCCAGCGTTGAGTTACGCCACTCACTAAGCAGTGCACCTTGCATCTGGATGAAACTTGAAGGACGCAATATCTTGACATTAGGTTTTCTCTTATGTCCCTGTTGCGGTATGTGTGCGGGATGCACTATTATGATTAAAATTAAATTCAAAATTCTACTACTATTTTAAAAAATATCTCAATGACGACCTGTAAACTAACGATAAAGATACAACACGGCTTAGATAAAAGTAATCTCTGTCGAATTTCAATCCGCACCTATTACAGCAGATAGTTCCCACTACGCCACAGAGGTGTCAACAGGTACTTTACACGTATATTAATAATATGTAGAGAGCGTAACCTCATAACCAGTATTGCGAGGACGCTCAAGTAGAGTGGTGCTGAATTCTACAACTTATATACTCGTTTACAGGAAAACAAACAATGGGTAAGTTGTTTACACTATATTAACTTCTGAGAAATCAAAAATTTCCTACAAGAATTTCATGTATGATATAAAGTAGAATAAATAAAATTTATTAGATATATATTTGTTTTCATATATGGTACATACGTCTAATGCTTGTGGTAGAAGAGAATTATCGTACTTTTAGGCTCTTGCCAAAATAGTAGTTAATCGGAAATAAATACTGATGAATATAAAAATGAGACCCGGCACAGGAAAGTATGAAATAGTTTAGGTCTTATATTTACCGTTTCTTTTTATATTTCTGCTAAATCTTAATAATAGATTTTATTTGTACTTATAAATCTTTAGGATATGTACCCACTACTCCCCTACTCGACTTGACAATGAAATTTACGTTTTTGTACAAAAGGTTCATCCTGCAAATGCAATGGTCTAATAACTTCGGATATGCTTTCGTCGTTGTTCTCGATTTGCAAATTAATTATTTCCTTAGAATCAGTTTGTATGTAAGAAAAAAATAAAAATATTAAAAAAAAAAATTAACGTTGGTACGTAATTTTTGAGCGTATCTAAATACGACGATTATGAAATCAATTTAACAGTTATTGAACATAAATGTTCGTGAATTTATTTATCAAAGTGCGGCTGTATCTACGAGAGCAAGATGCAACGTCTCTCTGTAAAATAATGCCCCGTAGAATCACAATATTTAAAGTTAAATATAAAAAATAAGTGTAATATTTCTCGTTGCACTAAATAAAATGAGTAATATACAACATTTTAAAATTCTGCTTATTATAGCCTGTAAATAATTGTTTTTTTGCTATTTCGTTTATGATAGAATTATTGTTATTTTTTTTTAACTTCACGCTGTATCCCGCATATGGCGAGGTAGGCAGAGGGAACCAGAGAACCTAATGTTAAAACAGTCCGTTCTCTTTCAACATTTCCGTGCTCTTTTTAATACTTACATATGTCATATTTTTAGAAAGAACAAGTTTATTAACTGGTTAGGTTAGGATTTCTTAGGCGATGACTGAACCGGATAGTCCGATCAAAAATTTTGAGATTAATTCATGTCAAGGATATGTTCTCACGGTAATTCAGTTTAAGGCGGTTTGCAAAACATTATGTTTGCAAAAATCTATAACCTACTTAAAATACATAATAACAATCTTTTTTGTGATCCAAATGTGACACCATGAATTTAAATCTCTCCCCATCACTTTATTCAGTGCTTCTGTAATTCATAGGTAAAATATCAAGCTGGTAATTAGTTTGTTTTACGGTCGTTTATTTCACATTTATGCATATTTAAGTTTTTTATTCGTTTTTATAAGCTTTCTTTATTTTTCTTACTGCAAATCCAAATTGAGCGGCGGAGAGAATCTTAGAAAACTCTAATTTTTAACCGAAATCGAGACATTGTGTGTTGGGTGGCGGAATACCGCGCTTTATTTTACAATGAGTTTCACACACTACACAAGTTTAGCCACTGAAGAGCGAAAAAATGAAAATAATTATAATTGAAATATATTCCTCCGGGTGTGGGTCGAACCCACAACCAATCGCGTTGACAGTCAAATGCTATCCCACTGCGCCATATTATTTACTTGTGTAAAATATCCACCGAGGGAAATTTAAGCCCAGTCGAGCGCCTTTCACATTGGCCACGATAGCTTCATTTTAGGTACAAGAAAACATACAAAAGTGGCTATTTCATCTCTATACTCTTTTCCTTGTTATTATTCAATTGACGATGACCACATACATAGCCATAATAAGGTACTCGTCATTTCTTACATACCTTTGATTAGCTTAAAGGAATAAACAATTTACGTGCTGTGTCATTTTACAAGAAGGTTAGGTCGACGAAAAGGAAGTTTATTGTGCAATAATTTATATCTTGTTGCAATTCTTTATACAATGCTACAAAGTAAAAGTAGTCCTGTCAAGTATTCACATTAGGTTTTTGAAGATTTATTTTTACTAGAGTTCCCGTTGACGTGTTAACAACGCGTTGTCTATTAATGTATATGTCACTTTATATAAATATGCATATCAATAATAATATATTTTTTATGCATTATTTTAAAAAGATATTATCATTGTGCACTCCTTTGCTATATAAACTATAAGTGTACCGAGTTTCATTCTCCTCTGTCCACTTATTTTCGTAAAAATAGATCCAAATTTTTTCCTTCACGTATTAATATATATATGGTAATTTGTTAATCTTGTAAAATTAGTATACGTATTTTAACAAGGATATGTCTTTTAGTCTCATCTATACGAATTATTTTAAGAGGTTAGCAAATAGTCCGTCGTCATACTGCTTTGGTACTCACAGATTTAGTTTAATAACTAAACGTTGGACGAAATGTACAAAAACTTGTTTTAACAATTAATCACAAAGCTCATCAAATAATCAATGATGTTGTAAAGTAAAAAATATGAGGAAAAAAAAACAGAATCTAGCAATTCTTAGACGTATCTAATTTTAGAGTAACAATAAGTATGTAGTATATGATACGTATTGTCAGATGTATTTCATAGTAGGTATATATAGTATATATTGGTCAGATTGTCCATAAAACAAAAAGCTTTTTGTAAAGCTGTTTAATATTGCAATGACCTGTGGCCTTCATTTTTAAAGTGGGTTTTGTTATCCTTATTTAAATGTAAAGATAAAAGAAACCTAATAAAAAGTCACTTCATTTCTCCCATTTAAGGACATTGTTTGATCTTCACGATACTCTTAATAATAACTCAGCAAAAACAAACTTTTTTATTAATTAAAAAATATTTTTCCAATATTCACGATTTATATTAAAGGGTAGAGGCCAAAGAGAAAATTCGATAGTTGCATTTTTTCCATATAAATAACACAATGCTTAAGATATAAGAAGAACAACGTAATAAAATATTTTTTTTTTTATATTACACCATCCTATATCTATATAAACTCTAATCTTTTAAGTCAATTTTTAATTAACTTCTATCCGTCAATATAAAATGTTGACTGACTAATTGTGACATATGTTGGAAAATATGCACAAGTGTCCGATTCCCATGACTATGTTATTGCCTGAAGCCTGAACCTAACGCCATTGCTTTTTTTGTTATCATATAACGAATTTTATACTTTTAAGTACGGATTGCAAATGAAACTTCTTTTTTTTTTTTTTAATTAACTATTATTTATTTACAAAATAAAATTAACCTTGGTGAGACCTCTCGGACGACCTCTTGATCTCGATAAATATTAATGTTACTCAAATGATTCATGTTGACTTGCTCTAGTTTGATAAATCTTTACTAATTACTATAAGGACTGAGGTAATTCCCTAGAATAGTGACTAATGTGAAACGAGTGCATATAAGGGAAAAAACAAATTATATATGTTTGACATTCTGTATTTTGGTTTTCCATTATTTTGAGTTTGAACCTGCTTTCCTCTTACACATATACTATATCCTTAAGTGAGTTCTATAGATATTTGTTAATTAGTGCATTCATTCAGTTACAAGTGCATTCAGCAGATGTTACTTTTTTTTAGTTTCACGCTGTATCCCGCATATACCATTGTAAGCAGAGGGAACCTAAGAGCCTAGTGTTAAGACAGTTCGTTCTCTTTCAACATTTTCGTTCCCCACTTTCCGCTGGATTGAGGCATTGCGTGCTGAGTGACGGAACTCAAAGCCGCGCTTTGCCTTGTTACCAGACCTAGGAAATGTTACATTCAATTGTTTTTAAAATATATCTCATGTTGAAACAATATTTTTTTTTGTAACTTCATGCTGTATCCCGGACATAGAGGGCTAGGCAGAGGGTACCTGAGAACCTAGTGTTAAGACACTCCGTTCTCATAACATTTGCGTTTCCGACTTTCCGCTGAATCGAGGTACTGCGTGCTGAGTGGTGAAAATCTTAAAATTTTTATAAAATACAAAGTTGTATAGTTAATTAAGTTGTCTACAAAATGACAGGATTTAAATATTTTATTTAGGTATTTAGCATACAACTGATTTGGATATCTTTGTATTAAATCTTAAAGGCACGGGTTCAATAAAAAAGGATACACCTACTTTGTACTGTTAATTGGAATACTTGCAAATTAATTAATTAAATATTCTTTAAAGGCATTATTTATTATTATAAAGCTTGACAGAATCTAAATAAGATTAATTTTATTTGTATTAATTTTCAAAAGTATAATTATTGCATACTCGTATATTATAATAGAACGGAGTGTCTTAACACTAGGTTCCCTCTGGCTACCCTGCTATGTACGGGACAGCGCAAAGCTAAAAAAAAATATTGCGTAAATAGATACGTAAGACAGTTGTCAGTTTTTGTAGTTAAATATGCCTCAATATGTTTTAGGTTCCATGACAATCGTGTGCTCTCTCTTTGCGGTGATATTCATCATTGGCAACACTGAAGCTGGTAAGTTGTATATTTAACGGTATTTGCTTGGACTTTTATCTACGACTGGTTTTATTGCATCATGCATTTTACGATATTACCGTAATAATTTCAATTATATTTTTAGCGTATTTCTATTAGAAATCGATATACATTAATTTCTAATACTATAAACATGACATTTAGTCGTCATCGTGTAAATATATTTAGTAGCTTCACGCTTTATCCCGCATAGCAGGGTAGTCAGAAAGAATCTTGTATCAAGACATCGCGTTCGCCGAGTTCGAAACTTTGCTTGCCGCTAAGTAATGGAACTCAACACTGCACTTGGTCATATCAACGCAGTGACATGACAATAACTTAAATATAATTATTCCCTCGAATGGAATCGAATCCACAAACAGTGTCGTTTACAACCAGACAACGTCCCATTGATCTAGGAGGGACCCAATTATACTCGTATACACATTTTTAATTATAATTTTTTGTTTATAATTTAATGCATGTTTTAACATAGGTAATTTAATTTCAGCAACAGGTAGCTGTCCGTTGCCATCCAAAATCTACAGTTGCAGTCCAAAATGTCTTCAGAATTACGATTGTAGTAACGGCAAGGTGTGCTGCCCAAACTCCTGCAATGCTAAATCCTGTGTAGACCTGGCGGCGGTTGGTGGTGGAAATAATGGGAAAGACAAATATTCGCAATGTAAGTTTATAATATTAACATAATAGCTATTTAAAGTATGTTTACTTAGTAGTTTTCTGGGCACTATTGCCGTCGTGGTGCTACTGTGCCTATACCGACGTATATACTTATTTCTATGTTTTACTTTTAAATTCTTTTTCAACAATACTTAGCTATATTATGAATAAAACATTCACAGTATTTATAATATAGTTATTTCACCGTCTTGTTACGCAAAGTATCTCGGGTTTCGCTAGCCACCATGCAATGTCATTCATATTGGATGAAATTGAAAAACGAGTACTTTGTCTTTGAACACATAAATACTAGAAAGATGAGTGTTAAAAAAAGTAAAAAAACATGAAAATATGTATTATAGTTTTATTAAAATCATAACTATTTACTGCATACTAGCAGTACATAAATGAATAATATATTTAAATTTCTTTACAGCGGGCGGCGCCGGCGTATACTGTAACAATCAGAAATGCAGCCCCTTCGAAGTCTGCAAACAAGATCCTTCCACCAAGAGGATGAAGTGCATGCGAGCTTAGAATTATTTAATATTTAAATAAGAATTTTATACAAATATAAGTTATTTATAAGCAAATTAGGTTGAAATTTTAAAGAAATTTTAATAACTTTATTAAAAATATTGTTTTTCCACTGAGATGATTACAATACATTGGTTAAAATACTTTAAAAATAATTAGGATATCTCTTTCACATCGCTTTTGCTTTTGCTCTGTAACGTGTATATTATACGCGTTTTGCAAATATAAGAAAATTCTTTAAGATATTTATTCTACTTATTATATAGGTATGTTTAGATTATATGCTTTTGCTATAGCATTTTTTATACTCTTCATATAAATATTATAAAAATAAATTGACTTTCATTTTCTCGTTCCTTTTTAATGTTTTTTATTCGGATTATTTATAAAAATAGAATTTATATGGTCTATTTATTGATCTTCATCTTTACTCATCTTTCGCAACATTTGAAGTGGGTAAATCCAACGTTACCCTTATTAAAAAAATATGAATGGGTTGGTGGAGTTTAACATTATACTCAACCTAATTCCATACTGGAAAAATAAAAAAAACCACTATGAATGTGCCTTTAAGTAATAATGAACCCACAATCATGATGTGCAGTCTATTATACTTAACATTTCTGCCACGAAGGCGTCATTTTAAGTGGTTTTTTTTTCATAAAAATACTTTCTTATTTATCAAAAATGATAGTTTTTTAGAATTCTATGTGACTTGAATGTAATAAAAAAAATAACAAAATTATGATAATAATCCGCCATATAAATATACTATAATATAAAAAACCAAAAAAAAAAACCAGAAAAAACCACAAGAGACGCGCAAGAAAGTGTTACATATGTCAACGACTGTTATGCAGCAATTAACACATACAAAATCTGGTAAGCAATCACCCGTCACACTTCACCTATCATCTAATCTACACACACCAAATAACCATATATCAAGTACACAAACTACAAAAACCACATGCAGAAGGAGAGGGAGGAGACAGAGATAGGGGGAATCTATATATCCTTTTTCCTGAAGGCTTTAGGACGGGATATATAGATACGAGTATACCGACGTAAAGTCGAGTTTCGGCTATTATAATATTAGAATAGTTGTAAAATGTCCTAATATTATAGGCTACATTTTTAACATTTAATTTCGCTGTGTGTGAATTTAACACAAACAATTTTTGTTATCTAAAGATTCTTGCTCTAAACTAAAGAATAGGTAAGTAGAAATTTCATCATACAAATATGAATCCTTAGGGCGGGCAAAAAATCAAAACCGGTGGTAAAGGGCAAACACCCTCTTTTGTGTAGTCGATATTTATTAGTTACGACGCCGCGCTCGACCCGATCGCGTGGATACGGTGCGGGTTTCGCTAAAATACGAAATATTTTAACGAAAACTAAATATATGACATAACTTGAAATAATTAATGATAATATAATTGTATATTGTTAATTAAAGTTGTATTTTATTGATATTACGTCTGTTTTCTATTAACTTATTAAAAATATATTTAAATTTTACTGTGTTAGCCCAAAATCTGTGGAAAATTGGAAAGTTCAAGAGTATATAAAAATGTATTTTTCGTAGAAATATTTTTTGGGAAATTTAATACATGCCTTAACTCTTCATAGAAAAAAAAAATATTTTTTTTAAATATGTTGTATTGTAACGTATCAAGCAAACAATCTAAAACATCAAAAATATCTAAAAGCTGCAAATAAAAACCTTATTACCTATTTATATACTTGTCACAACGTAACAATATACTTTTTAATAAATGGTAAAGCATTATGTTAGTATATGACCAAAATAAAATTTGTGGTAATTTTTTGACTAGGTATTTAAATTAAAATTAAATACATACGAAATATGTTTATTATTTATTGGCCAAAATTTATATATAAAACTATCTATTATTCTCGTAATTAAAATGAATAATTAAAAAAAAAATACAAAATAATTAGTTTTTCTCCTTACCATTTAGCAAAAAAGGTACATCTTATTTAAAAAAAAATAAAAGATGAGAATGTGCATACATAAAAGTGATGTTTTAATTATGCGATACATACATTTCTTTTGTCATAGTGACTTGGAACATATATAAAAAAAATATGATACGAATAAATAAAATAAAAAATAAAATAAAACAGACGTGTTGCGCATACAATAATAAAATAAAAATATTTTTGTAGAATTAAAACCATAAATTATGCAATTAGCACACATTGAAGTTATTCATTATACTCGTAATATTCTTGCATAGAGAAATATATTTATATTAATAATAAAAGCCTGTCGTGACGCAGAGGCACAATCGTGCGACTGTAAACGCGACAGGTTGTGGGTTCAATTCCTACTCCAGGAAATGTAAAAGTTTATTATTTTCATTTCCTGGGTTTGGTAACAAGGCACTCATCACGCAATGCCTCAATTCGGCGGAAAGTGGGGAACGGAGTGTCTTAACACTAGGTTCTCGGGTTCCCTTTACCTACCCTGCTATATGCGGGATACAGTGTTAAGCTATAACATATACTATATGTAGTTATTATTTAATAGTATGTACCACTCAACGCTTTGTATTTCTATTTCAACAGTAAATGACAAACGGAGTGATTCACTGAATCTTTGCAGAATGTGGTTAGTACGCGAATTTAAAATAAATATAATTCACAGTAAAGTACATGAGACAGACAAATGATAACTGTTTACTTAATTAATAATTTATACAGACTACAGTGCTTACATCTGATCGATATCTACTTAACTATTCTCAACGAATGCACTAACATGTACTAATTAAATTGCGCTTATACATATTACCTGACTTTGTATCTTGAACACATATATACATAGCTTCACGCTGTATCCCGCATATAGCAGGGTAGGCAGAGGGAACCTAGTGTTAAGACACTCCGTTCCCCACTTTCCGAATTGAGGCATCTTGAACACATGTATTTTATTTAAAAAAATATATTTCCTGATGTCTATGTATGCCTAAATTGTGAATGTATTGCCCGATTTCAGTTGCTGTTGTTTCTTTAAACGTGACGCTTTATTAATAAACCGAAATTTTAATAAAACAGTTCTATTTTCCTTATAAAAGCATTATATGACTCATTTATTAAAAAAAGGTATTTTAAAAATAAATCAATGATTGATAGGGAATTAAATATAAATTATTTTATTAATATCAATTCACTTCAAGGATGAGCACTTGTCAAATTAACGGATACTTGCTATTACAGTGTCAAAAGTCAGAACATAAACGACCTACATACATATAGTTCTTACGTAGCAATATTATTGTTATGAGAACGTGTATGTATGTTTACTTAGTAAATAACTTGTCACCACGGAGTTTATAATCAATATTTTGTTATGGACGCTCCAATGGTTTATACATTTTCAGTCGTGTTTTGTTTTATATTTTTAGTAGTTGTAGTCCGCAATTACTATAGGGTGTCCCAAAATTAACGCAAGATTTGAATTAAATAGAAAATGCCATTTTAGTCTTTTAATAGCGAATGAATAATGAATATAATAGCAAATGGCGGCAAAGTCAAATCTTGCGTTAATTTTGGGACACCTTTATATCTGGACTACGAAACGTAAAATCTCATTTCTTTCCGGTTCTTTACGGATTTCGAGAAATTTGCTCTCTTGCACTCTACATGTTAAATTTTAAGTGCAGTATTAGCATCCAGTAGTTTCGGCTGTACGCTGTCTGTCAGTTGCTCAGCAACGTAAAAGTTTTATGTACAGAGATCGGTACAAAATACCGTCTTTAATCGGTTCAAATTAATCTATGTGTATTTATTATTTAGTGAAATAATCATCTATCTCTAACAATAAGCGAAAGAACTTGTAAAATAAATGAAAATTATAAACTTCAAAATTTAAAATATTTCAAAGGTGAATTTTTACTTAAGAAATAAATAATAACCAAATAGTATATTAACTTAATAAAAAACAAAATAATGCCAATAAAATGAACGGCAGCGCACCGGATGAGGTAAATGCACGTGAAGATTCATGCCCTATATGGGAGAGGCTGGGATGTGTACGCGCAGCACGCTTTTGCAGACGACGACTAAGGAGAGTGGCGCCTGAGAGCAAAGCCAGGTAAATATTTATCATTATTTTATTGCTTCAATATCTTATTGATTTAGTACTGACAAATAAGTTTATTGGGATATATTTTTTTTACATATTTATATATATTTTTGTTTTTTTTTTATTAGTATTCAATCCAAAGCGTTTAGAAAATATGTTGGGAGCTATATATTAAGACGTGAATAAGTATTTTTTTAATTAGTTTTTAAACATAAATAGCATAAAAACAGAATTTACACATAAATTTCATACATTAAACACGCCAGTTCTAAAAATATGCTTTTTCGATTTATCAACTTATTCGCGCCTGGTACAGATATTACTTATATTTTAGTAAAACATATAATGATATCAATCTAATATCATGTCAATCTAAAAGTTTTAAAATTTCAACCCACAACCACCGTGCGCATTCAGTGACGTTACAACTGTGCCAAATAGTTCACACTCTGTAAACATCAAAAGAATTTCGCCATAGAGTCTAAATTAAAAATGTCCTCGAGTTCTATAAGCAGTTGTTATATCAGCATTATTAAAATTTATTACCAAAATCAAGATAAATGCTACCTCGAAATGTGCCACTAAAATTTTATTGCTGCTAATTTTAGCCTTTAACATACAGTATACAAGTGACACGTCTGACGTCATCGTGACGTGACATAATAAGATTTCAACAATGGTTATGGATTCAAATACTATACAGACCAGTGTTTTCTTATGTTTAGACGTCATTTCTTTTAATTATATTTATTAGTAAGTACAATATCAGAGAGTTTCGTCCCCTGCTCAATTTGTTCGTCAAGCTCTGTTTGCAAGGATCAAAAAGTAAAATTAAAATCAAAAGTTAACGTGTGATATTTTCTATAATTCCGTCGATCGACACGCATAATGCCTACAAACTATAAGACAAAAATAACCTTGCACAGCGGTGATAAAGACTTATATACAATAGAAAGATAGAAATAGTAACTATAAAATTTTTCATAAATGTGCCATAAAGTGCTTGTAGTAGATTGCATTTATTATAAATAGCACCGCCTGTACTGGCGCAGAGGCACAAGCGTGCGACTGTAAAAGCGACAAGGTGTGGGTTCGATTCCGACTCAAGGAAATGTAAAAGTTTAGTATTTTCATTTGCTGGGTTTGGTAACAGGGCAACGAGCGTTGAGTTTCACCACTCAGCACGCAATGTTTTAACACTTGGTTCTCAGGTTACCTCTGCCGATCCTGCTATATACGGGATAGAGCGTGAAGCGTAAAAATATGTAAAATATAAAATGTTAGTCCTTTTTGGTTTTTCTATTCTGTTCTACTCGTAATAAGGTAGGTGCGTAATAAAGGGACTTTACTTCTAAAAGCTAAATTTCCGCGTGACATTTACGTTTGCGGCTGGAAGTGCCTATATAAATAATGTGGTCACGCCATTAGTTATTGCGTGATGGTTTTTATTTTCTTCATACATTCGTATATATTAATATATATATTAATAAGACCTTTTTAATATATTTTTTTTAATTAATTTTAATCCGTAAACCAATATACGCTACTGTATAGAGTCATTTAATTGTGTATAGAGTTATTTAGTTATTATTTTTTTTATTTATATAAAAATTAATAATCATTATCGTAAAAATCATAATCATCTTTACTGGTAAATTTGAATTACAAGCCAATTCGAAGAACTTTTCTTAATGAATTAATTATGTATGTGAAATTTTTACTTAGTATTCTGAAATATACATTACAATATTAAAATAGAATTTCTATAATGCCACAACTAATTAATTAAAAAAAAATCAGTGTCTAAGAAATAATGTAGATATCTAGTAAGTAGATGAAACTAAATAACTATACACAAAGTATTATTATAAAGAATACGTTTGGTTATTAGGTGAAACGCTAACGATTTCAACCCTCAAAATCAACATAAGCTCCCCCACAATAACTTGTCACCATTACTAAATTACTATCCCTCATGTCACATATGTGACGACGGCAAAAAAATAATTACCTATATATATATATTTTTTTATCATGTCATTATTAATTTCACCTATATCTATATATCTATTAACGTAAGAGAATATTGCAACGATATTTTGACCCATTCTTGTATTGATTGAAATTGGATATTTAATTTTTATATTACAATCATAGCAAACAGGAGCTGAGCAAGAAGAAAGCCCCTACTAACATTACAAATATTTATTTTCTATAACATCAGCAAAATATGGGACACGAGATAACAAGTATCGTGTCCAACAGTTATGATGTCCGAATAAAATAAAGATAAATAATGAGAATAAAAAACCTCATACAACAAAATATTACTGTCCATTATAAAGCGAATTATTTTTTTCTGTTGATATTACCTTGACCATGGCTTAGCTTAATGTTTATTTCATTCACCACCCATTATAATAACAGTGTAAAAAAGGTTCTTCTTGCCTACGGACATACTGTATATCATTTGAGTTTTAAATAAAACAAACAAGTGCGAGCTAGTCATAATATTTTTCATACGCTTAATATTTTCTGTTCGTAGATGAAGTGTAATTCATATTATCTTTTATACTTTTTTGTATTCTCATTTTTGCAATTAAAACTTACACAATTCAGTAAAGAGATCAATTTCGATGAAATCATCATTTCATGCTATAAAAGTGTTGTAGTTATTAAATCCGAACACGTGTATAATTTTTTAATATTCCTTTCTAAATCGACGAACTGCTAAGAATACAACATATAAGTAATATCTAAGTTTTTTAATCTGGTTAAGTAGGCATCTAAGTTAAGACAGATCGGAAGATGGTTTTGACCTGGTCTGCTAAAGTTACGTCTAAGGATAACTTATCAATAAATTTCCTATAAAAGTCATATTTCATCATTTCATATTCGATTTAAATATTGTTTACTTGTAATTAGGTCAAACTACCGCACATTACGTGAACCCGAAATAATAGTGTAATTTTTGTGATGGTTATCGCCACCAAAACACTGTTTCCCATTTATAAAATTTAGTTAATCGGATTCGTTACGTGCGTTATATATTTTTATTGCTCTAAATTACCATTAAAGAAAGAATTTTAGCATTTTTTAAAAATATAATTGACGAATCGCTGTTTTCATTCTACTACTAAATAGTTAGTTGATATGGTACATTAAATAAATCATTAGACATAGTAGGCCTCATGTTTATTTTCATTAAATTGTTATTTTTTAACGCAAACTAAAAGTGCAAAATTGTAATGAAAATTTTCCATTTTATCAATATACCGTTACACTTGCTTAAATTTGTTTTAAAACTTGATAATGATAATCATTCCACCACTCAGCATACGATGCGTCAATTTGGCAGAAAGTCTGGAACGTAAATTTTAATAGAACGGAGTGTCTTAAAATTAGGTTCTCAGGTTCCCTCTACCTATCCTGCCTTGTGCGGGATAAATAAAAAAATCATTATCCGCTTTCCACCCAAGTGTCTTGACTTTTTGAGTGACAGTGTCTAAACGAGGCGCAAAGAAAATAGTAGTTTCCCCGCATGGCATTCGAACCTGTGCCAACGTGGCGTTATATGGGCATATAGATGTTGTAAATAACATCTATTGTTAGCAATGTCTAAGATAGTGTTTAACAAGAACCGTCGAAAATCAAGTATAAATTTAGTCAACTTTCAACGCTTCCATTTTTTGGACAGGTAAGTACTAATTATTACAACTTGTAATTAAAAATATTCTTCAACTATGTCATTACTTATTACCTAGAATTATCTGTTATAATAATGTCGGAGAGATTTTTCACCTCAGAACATCATATCAAAAATTTTAATTATTATGATTTTTTTTAAATATTTAAGAAGTGGGGAACGGAGTGTCTCATGACTAGGTTCTCATATGGTTATATGGTTATATGGTTCTCAGGTTTCATCTGTCCACCCTGCTATATGCAGGATACAGCGTGAAGGAAAAAAATATAAGAAAATGAAACTATGTTGAAGTAATATATAAACATAAAATATCATTTATGTATCACTTTAATTTTTATTTAATACAGATTAAGATAGATCTTAAAAACATAGACACATAGCACTCTGGCCTTCAATTAATGCCTATCTAGAAATATTTCGACTTTATTATTCGAAGACCGAAACGTACGTTTGTCTCGAAACTCACCAATTTTAGTCATGGAAACGTCATACAAAAAGTAAATATTTTAAACATGCTCCCGTTTGAAAACCGAATTCGCTACCATCACGAATATAATAGGAGCATCCCAAAGTTTTATACAAGTATATTATTCATAACAATTAATATACCATTATTACCTATACCATACCATATTTTTACCTATACCATATTTTTGTCTGTTTCAAAGGTATCATTGCCAATAATAAAGAATTGTAAACCATTGTCGAATATAAAAAAAAAAAAAAAAAAAATAGTCCCGCTGAGTTTCTTGCGCCGGTTCTTCTCAGGTCTGAGGCATTAAATTTAGTGAACCGGTGGTAAATTGTTTGACGTTCAAAAAATGAAGCTTGTAACTTCTTATTTTGAATAAAATTATTTGACTTTGACTTTGACTTTGACCTATCTATGTATGTATTTATTAGTTTTAAAGTTAAATACATATATGACTGTTGCAATTTCCCTGAATGACGAAATCTTTTGAATTTGCATTAAAATTTTATTAAATTCTTAGAAAGTCACGAAAAGGAAAATGTCTACATGTAAAGTTCCACTTTGTAGTTTAATATATACTTATATACGTAATAATAATCTTTACCTCGCACGTCATATGCACATTAATGGGAAATGCTTCTTGTAAAAAAATCTACTTGCCTGCTACCATTTTATAAAATTGAACTTATTTAAATTAATTTAAAAGTGTATATTTTTTTAAAGGCCATCACGATACAGTGGAATAGCGCCTGACTATAAAGGTGAAAGTTTATGGGTTCAATTCCCGGTCAGAGGAATGATTATATTTAAATTATTTCATTTCTCCGCTCTGGCAAGACTAAGCGCGGCGACGAGTACCACACTGAACATGCAAAAGTATAGTAAACATGCCAAAGTTTTGAATTCGGGCGAAAAGCAGGAAACGGACTATCTTGACACTAGATTCTCTCTGACTATCCCGCTATGTGGAATAAAAGATGAAACTGCCTTTCTTTTTATAAATCACTTTTTTGTCAGAAAATGGCAAAAGGCCATTTTTTCCGCAATTTATCTAAATAAACCTAGGAAAAATAAGTCTTTCCTATTCAGCTTAATATTTACTCGTTTGCCCAAAACAGGTTTGTTAGAAGAAACTTTGTATTAGAATACTTCCTGTTGAAAGGCGAAACTCAATGCCGCGTTTTGTCTTACCAAAACGGAGAATTAAAAGTAGGTGTTATAATTCCCCCGAATGGGAATCGAACTCACGTTGAATTGTGCTTACTGTCAGTTTACAGTCAGTCATAAACATTCGAAATATATAAAATAGATGACGTTACTACAATATAACAATCTTTAGTGTTCTTAAAACACAGAAGTAATTAACTTTAGTCCTAAAAATTTTCCTGACGATTGCGGCTTCAGGTCTCACAATAAAAATGTTTACTTTATTTATAGGTATATCAGTAAGAAAATAACAACCATACCTAACATTATATCAGTACTTATGTTTGTATAGATTTAAACAGACAGACAGTAACGCCTGTCGTGGCGTAAAGGCACAAGCGTGCGACTGTAAACGCAACAGGTTGTGGGCTTGATTCCCACTCCAGGAAATGTAAGTTTAGTATTTTCATTTTCTGGGTTTGGTAACAAGGCAAAGCGCGGCGTTTCGGCGTTTAGTTTCTCAACACTAGGTTCCCTCTGCCTACCCTGCGATATGCGGGATATGGCGTGAAGCTACAGCGTGAAGACAGTTAGGCTACTAGGCTAAAAAGCAAGCTCTAGATAGAAGTTCCTCTTGCGTTAAATCTATATATATTCTTTCTCTACTACAAACATAAAATAAATAATTTAAATTGTGATTTCAATAATTTTTATTTCTCCACTCTAGTAAGATAAAATACGACGCAGAACTGCGTTACTTAAAACGCAATATCTTGATTTCGGGGGGAAAGCAGAGAATAGAGTGTCTTGACCCTAAGTTCTCTCTCTCTCGCTTATACGTAAAAAGCATGAAACTGCTTAATAAAGACAACTATAACATTTTAATTCCAGAAGCCGCGAATCTCGTCGTCGCATCAACCGACCACCCTCAGCTATATACAGTACAATAAGTGAACGTGTGCGCATGAATACACCAGCTGCTTTACAATGTGCCTTATTCTGTGGCGGTTCTCGATGCCAATATGAACTGCCACAAAAATGCGGGACCGCTATACAAGGATTATATTCTGATTGGTAAGATAAATTAGTATTAAAACTAATATTATGAATATGAATGGATGACCGTTCCTTACTCTTTGACACAAACTTTACTGTACTGTATTTGGAAGAGTTTTTACCCTAATATAGCTTATATATTAGAATAATATATTTACTACAACTTTTGAAGATTTAGTATAATTTGGCCAAAATATAACATTGGGTATATAGAAGATAATTAATTCTTTATTTTCAGTCAATTTCCTACGTTTGGAAAGGATATTATGAGTTTCAATATATATATTTGTTAATAGCAGTCTCTATTTATATGTTGAGGGTGCCATTTCACATATCCAGACAATAATCAACCGTCAACAAAATTTTTAAATCAATCAATCTGTCAATCAAGGTCATATCAACCAGCCAACGGAAGGATTGGTTGTAATCACTGAAAGCTTTATTTTAAATGAACATAGTATTTTCTTCTATAGTAAACAACAGTTTAAGAAAAAAATCCTTGTGAACAAAAACTGAACAGGTTGCGTGACCACCACTGTGCCACTTGTTCATTAATTTATCATAATATTGTTCATTATTTCATACAGCGTGGCTCCAGAACATACTGTAACGAGGTATAAGCACACGCTAACGTGCAACTGAACTAGTTAAGTAAATTATACATATAATTCTTACTCACATTGCCATTGTGGCGCAGTGGTACTGCGTTTGACTGTAACACGAATGTGTTGAATGTGGATTCAATTTCCACTCGAAACAATGATAATATTTGATTTATATTTATTTTCCCGCTTTGATACGAGCGCGTCGTAACTATCGCTCCTCAAAGCGCAGTGTATTTATTTTTCGTGAAAAGTGGAGAACGAGGTGTTTTTTTACACTAGGATGTCTTTCCCTACACTGCTGTTCGGAAAAAGCGTGAAGGAGTACTCCTAATTTGAGAGAATTTGGTCTTGAACTTAATCTTAGTTACTGACATAAATATCTTTTCTTGACTACTTCACGGGGGAGCTATGAAGTGACGGACTCTCTGTGGGGGATCCTTTGGTTTATATTTAAAACAAATTAAATGTTATTGATGATATTTTATATAAACACATCAAGATTTTGTATTACAAATTCATTCATTAAGCAATCGTATTATGTACAGCTATGACTGCTGCAATAAGTATGTGAAGAAAATATAAAATGCTTATAATGAAAATTATTATTTAAATGTATTTTTCGTAAAAAGACCAGAATAACAAATAAGTTTAAATTAGGATACACTTAAAAATACTTTCTCATTACCATATTCTATTCGAAGTGTTTAATTTCTCACTGAGAAATTCCTCAATGAGAAAGTCCTATTTCTTGGTTTGCAAAGCAACAAATAGGAGAACAGAGTTGTAAGATTTACATTCATTGATCAAACTTCTAGTGAAGCTAATAATAACTAAATATTAGAAAACGACCGCCAAAAGATAATTTGTTTCAATATTTTCATGGACTTTTGTTTGTAACTTTGATATTTATTTGTAAGCTAAGACTAAAAGTTTCAACAGTTGTAGACAACTTAATGAGCAACAAGTATACTTTAACAAATGTTTTCTATTACCACTAGTTCGTCAAATAAGGCATAAAATTATACTTTTTGCGGCCTTAACCGACTTCAAAAAAGGAGGAGGTTCTCAATTTCTCAACTATATTTCTATACGTGTTACCGCGTACCTTTTTACTGAGTGAAGCAATTATTATGATCATTATCTTTTTTATATAATATAGGTAATGCTTCTGTGCTCCCAATGTAATTTTGTTAAAATGTGACGAATAGTTATTGTGTTATTCGTGATAATTTTGTTTTGTAGTTCATTTTCTTTAAAACAGTTGTGTTTTTGCTTAAAATCTTAAATATAATCATCTATAATTTTAGATCGTAAAGCAATAGAGCATCGTCTAAAACGCTTATCCTGTAAACGCGATTGGTTGTGGGCTCGACTCCCACTTGGTGAAATGATTTTGTTTAAATTATTATCATTTCGCTCAACGCAATGCCTCAATCCGGTGGGGAACGGAAATGTTGAAAGAGAACAAAGTGTCTTAACACTTGGTTCTCAGAATTCCTCTGTTTATCGTGCTGTGAAGCTAAAAAAAAATAAATCATTTCTCCGCTCTCGTTATATAAAGCGTGGCATTACGTTTCACCAACATGTAACGATTCGGTTTGGGCGGAACGCGGAGAACGGAGTGTCTTAACACTTCTCTCTGTTTACTCTATGTCGAGTAAAGTGTGAAACAAAATAATATGAATAAAATTTTACAATCCGATTTGTTTTGAACTATGAAACGATCATAAACCTACCTACTACAAGCCCGTAATAATCTACAGGGTCACAGATGACATCCTCGCGATGGCGCGTCCCAGCACTGCGAGCATCGCTGCTAGGAATATTATACAGCAATTTCATAGGTACTTATTAGTATGTCTTTAGATATGATCACTTTGCTTAAGCCTTTGTGGCGTAGTTTCATAGCGTCTGACTGTAAAGTGTAGAGAATAGTCGTAGGTTGGATTCCCAGTCGGTAGATTATCATATTCAAATAATTTTCCAGTCTGGTAAAACAAATCGCGGCATTGAGTTCCGTCACATAATACGCTATATCTCGATTTCGAGCGGAAAGTGGAGGACGGAGTGTCTTCACACTAGATTCTTTCTACCTACCCTGACAAGCGAAAAGAAAAGAAATAAAAGTCAAAATAGAATATATAAAAGTAGATTATATTATATAGAAGAAGAGATTAAATAATTTTTGATTGATAAATGATTTTTTTATATACAGTTGGGGTATCCGCACAGTGATCAATCTGCAGATGCCCGGAGAGCACGCGAGCTGCGGCCCACCACTCACCAAGTCCGGTTTCACATATGATCCGACCGTGTTCATGGCTAATGACAGTAAGTTGAATTGTACCTACATATATTAAATGACTGATTATTTATAAAAGAGTAGCAAAACTTTACAATATTTAATTCTCTTTTATATTACTAAAATATAAGGAGTGAGGTAATGAGAAAATTTATAAGTAGATAATACAAAGGAAAACTAACTTTATATATCGCTTAAAGTATTTATAAAACCAATTTATTCCTACGCCTGTCGTGGCGCAGAGGCACAAGTGTCCGACTGTAAAGCGACAGGTTGTGGGTTTGATTCCTACTCCTGGAAATGGAGTATTTTCATTTTCTCGGTTTGGTAACAAGGCAAAGCGCGGCGTTGAGTTCCGCCACTCAACACGCAATGCCTCAATCTGGCGGAAAGTGGGGAACGGATTTGTTGAAAGAAAATGGAGTGTCTTAACACTAGGTTCTCTGGTTCCCTCTGCCTGCCCTGCTATATGCGGGATACAGCTTGAAGTTAAAAAAAAAAAAAAACTTTATTCCTATTATTGAGAGTTGCTAGATTTCTTACTCAGGAGAATCGTATAAAACAAATTCATAATAATGTTATAAATAATATAATATACTGAAAAAATTACTGCTGAATTAATGTACTGTTACTTTAGGGCTAGAAGAGAAGGAGGGGGATATATTAGAAAACTTGAGAGTATTTTTAATGAACGAAATCCAACAAGCTCAAAAAAATACATGAACGGAAATCTTTTATCTAACCAAGCACGCAGAATCATAAAACAAAACATTCTACCAAAAAACACACTTGATACATTACAACAAACA
The DNA here is from genome assembly GCA_033558755.1 of Philaethria dido. NCBI lineage: Eukaryota > Metazoa > Arthropoda > Insecta > Lepidoptera > Nymphalidae > Philaethria > Philaethria dido. The sequence goes on from JAKGSA010000668.1 coordinate 375,987, forward strand.
GTAGGCAACAATCATCAGGTCACCTCTCATCTTGACGACAGGAATATAGCTCACATCCGATACATTGTTAATCTTTTTAATAACATAATTTTACTTATTAACTAAATATAAACTAAAATACTTATAAACTTATTAATTCAATATAACGGGGTAAAGGATAATAATAATTACTAAGAGGTACCTTTTTTCCTGAGGGTTTCAGGACGGGGTATTTATTAAGACCGACTACGTCGTGAAAATGTCGAGTAACCAATTTAATATAATATACATGTATATACGATACACGAAATATATATTAATAATAATTGTGACAAGATCCTTTGAAAGAAAAAAAAATAAAAAGGATGATTTTGAAAATATGAAATTCTTTTTACTCACTGAATGACTGACAGACAGCGCACTTCGTATAAATAAATATAATTAAATAAAATTTGTAAAAAGTATTACCTAATTAGAAAAAAAAAAATTTATTATTTGCGCAGAACTTTCATTTTATCTTGTTCCAGTATACTACTACAATTTCGCGTGGCCCGACTACGGAGAGGCAACACTCAGTGGACTATTGGATATGGCGAAAGTGTTATCATTTGCTTTACAAGAAGGTCGGGTGGCGATACACTGTCATGCAGGTGATTTTTTTTTTCTTTTTTTTTTTTTTTTATGGATAACTGATGGCAAAAGAGCAGAAGGACCACCTGATGGTAAGTGGTTACCTTCGCCCATGAACATCTACAACACCAGAGGCGTTGTAGATGCGTTGCCAGCCTAGAGGATACAGATGGAAGGGGAGGACAATGTAGAAGTCCGCTATCGGAACCACTACATTTTGGGGAAAGGATGGGTGGGATAGGGGAAAACCTGGCTTTTTCTTTGATTTCTTTGACATGATAGTGGTCGCGAGCCAGACGGAGGACGAACCTCCTACCACCAAACAAAATGAATAGATAAAGATGTTACTTAACATCTTATAATCTTAACAGCAATAAAAAGACAAAAATAAAACTATACTTTACTATAAATGTTGTATATAAATAATAAGTAGGTATATGTGCGTATATTATATAGGTCTGGAAATTCAAATTACGGTAATTTCGGGCTAGTTGACCATGAAAGAGAGATGGCCTATAAAAATTCCAGGAATTCTTCACTAGATATTAGTATTTATAATTCCTCTCATAACCCAAGTGTAGGCTTAAGGGCCCCTTTAATACGCATTAATGTTCGCTTCCACTGTCCAAGCTTCTACCTCTAATTTTCAATCTCAAATTTTTGTTTCTATATGTTTAATTTTTTTGTCTGTAGTTTATCTATCGTTAACCGGTTTCAAAACATGTTTATTGCAAAGAAATCTTTGAATTAACATTTCTTAAATTCAAAAAAAATCTCAAATAATTATACCATATATGTATAAATATACACCAAATTATTTTAAAAAAAATATTATTTTTTTGGTAAAAGAAATAGTAATTATATTAAATTATGATAATGAGCTATATATAAATGTTGAAGTGAATGTAATTACGCTGTAGATTGACTTTATATCGAACTGAACGATGTTGTCTTTACTTTTTTTCTGTGGGAAAAAACAATGAATTTGATACAAAATTAGGTTTTTTAAAAACGTGGCTATTATTCGTCAAAAGCTATGGCCTTAGGTAGATTAAATATAAAATATTTTTTTCTAATTTAAAAAATATTTTAACATTTAAATCTATTGCTTGTATTAAAGCATTGCATTGTATTAAAGCTGAAACATTGTTAATTATGCTTACGATTTCATGGATGAATAAGGTCAAATAAGGTCGAATGTTGAATATTTTGTAAATATATTACTTGAAACATTTTGTATTCTTTTGTCTTTACACACCTACATTTTGCAAAATGGGCAGAAAAAGGTAAGAGATGATGATGATGAAGGATGTGGAAGGGATTTAATTAATAATTTCGTAATATTTTAAACTGCAACTTAGGTATTAAAAGAGTACCACAGAAATTTGTAATACAAGTAACAATACTACTTAGAGTTGTCAATTATCATTTAATTTACATTTAGAGAATTAAAATATGTATGTATGTATGTGTATACATGTGTAAATAAGTTGTAACAAGCATATAAGAAGTGACAGCTCAATAATAATGTATCGCATCATGTACACCTATTATTATTATTTTTGATTATTAATTGCTCTGTGCACCCCTTGCCATTTCATTTATTCTCTCCTCTACCTAAAGGTTACCTAAAAGAGATCGCTCTCTTAGCGATAAGGTCGCCCATTGTACTATGATAAATATTAAGATATTTTTATTTTGTATATATCTGGTGTGCTATAAAGAGTATTTATTATTATTATACGCTGATTTGGCTAAAGAATATTTTCAAAAGGCTACGCTAGACTCCCGCTAATTTGATTTTATTTTACCGGCCGGGGAAATAATTTTAATTTAAACAAAATATTTTCCCCAATTGGGATCAGACACTCAACATCCCACGAAAAATAACAATAATAAATTGTAGAATTTGTACAAGCTCCTCGTGCAGGCGAAATCTTAGAACTGTATGTGACTGCGTGATCTTGTTTCATTGGGTTTCAAGTCACTGCCTCTAAAGAAACTAAACTTCTAAAGAAGTTTGACTTTGAATATAAACGATTCGATTTTACAAAAACGTGTCTGTAAGTTCAATATCTTATTAATTCAATTCATATATTCAATTCAATTCATTAGTATGCATGGGTGCATCAACTCCAAAGTTATTTTCTTCATACTGATTACATTTCGTCACTTACGAGTTCTAATAATTTGTGTACAATTTTATAGTGTACTATGTTATTTGGTAACTATATAGATTCATCTTTGCGCATACTTTATGGAAAAAAATATAAATTATTATAACTATAGTAATACAAGATCCTTGAATAGTCATTATTATAATATGGCTATTAAACAAAAGTGGTGCCACTTTCAAAAATATTCAATATTTATTGAATGTGATATTAATCTATAGGTATATAAATACGTAAAGCAAAAACTTTGTACTCCTTTTTACGAAAATTACGCGGACGGGAGCCATTAAATTTGGCACACTTAGAGTTTATATAGAGGAGTGCAGAATGCTAAAATTTTTAAAAAATAATACATAAAAAGTATATTAAATTAATAACTGTACGAAAACAGCACAGCGTCAGTAAGAGTAGACGAAATCATCTCAAATAGTTTTCATCCCAGTGCAGGTGTCCTTCAGCGATGTATAGTGTCCCCACTACTATTTAACATTTATACCGAGCTCATCATGCGCATTGATCTAGAGAATTTGAAAGATGGCGTCTCGATCAATGGTCAAAAAATTTCCAACCTGCGCTACGCGGATGACACGACGCTGTTAGCATCTAATGCCAGCGTCATGAAACAACTTCTTCAAAAAATGGAGCGTGTGAGCCTAGAGTTCGGATTAAGGATCAATCGTAACAAAACTAAGATAATGATCATAGACCGCGGTAACAAAAACTCCACAAATATCTGAGATTGGAAACTGTGAAGTGGATCTAGGAGCTCGGAGGAGGAGGAGGATCTAGGAGCCTTAATCTCGAACGGCGGGGGCTGTGTGGATGAGGTGAAGCGACGTATGGCAATTGCGAGAACAGCTATGGACAAAATGAAAAAAATATGGAAGAACTACAATATAACAAAAGTCACCAAGATTAAGTTGGTACGAACACTCGTTTTCCCTAATCGAAAAGAAAAAGATAGACGCTCTGGAAATGTGGTGCTGGCGAAGTATGCTTCGAGTGTCATGGAGTGTCACGGAGTTTCGTACTAATGCTTCCATATTGAATGAGCTTGACAGCGGTTATCAGGTGTAGTTCAGTCTCGCATACTGAGAATATTTGGTCATATTTCGAGACAAAATAATGACTCCATTGAACGATTTGTGGTCCAGGGCAGGGTAGAAGGCACTAGATCACGCGGGAGAACCCCAATGCGCTGGACTGATCAAATAAAGTCGCTAGTTGGGAGCCCTTTACACGAGTGAACCAGAATGACTTTCAACAGGGAAAGATGGCGCGACATCGTACGGCGAGATACAACTGCACCCCGAACAATATGTTGACCACGACCACTCTGTCAAGAGTGATACGAATAAGAAGAAGATATTAAATTAATAAAATAAATGTTACACACACTACCGTGGTTTGACATGTTTATATAAAGTGACATATACATACACTGCTAAAGACAACACCTTGTTAACACTTCAACGGGGACACTAGTTACTGTTAATGGCTCTATAGGCTAATCTTGGTTGTGAATTTATTGTAAAATTATATTTGAAAAGAACAACAATGGAGTTTCTCGCCCGCACTTTTCGGTGGCACTGCCTTTCAAATCAGTGGTAGCTCCGCTAGGACTGACAATACTGACACTTATAAGTTAATTAAGACATCGTAGGGAGGGCCTATTTTACATACATACATACGTAGCTTCACGCTGAATCCCGCATATAGCAGGGTAGGCAGAGGGCACCTAGTATTAAAACACTCCGTTCCCCAGTGCCTTTCGGAGTGCCTATTTTCATAAAGAATATTTTGATTATTGATTTTTATCAAGTTTCTGTTTTCTCAGCCTGCTTAACGTGGGATGGAAAATTGAAGATACTAAGAAAGCTTAACAAATAAAAGAATTACACCATTTTTCTACAATATAACTTTTGTGATAATTATTTTATTTTTTACGCAATATAGTCATTCAATTGGTTATTACTTATTAAGTAACCACCTCATTAATATGGTATAACAATTTAAGGAAATGATTATTTTTGTTTGAGTTTAAATATTTTTTATCGATGTTGTTAAAGGCGTAGGATTAAGAATTTACCTACATCTTTTTGTTTGATTGATCAACCAAAATTATATGTTTTTTTACTATATTCGCTATTATCGATAACGAGGCCTTTCGTTACGCAGATGCACAAGCGTGTGGGTGTAACCACGATAGATTGTGGGTTCCCAAGCCGAGAAATGAAACTATTGCTCTGGTAACAAGACAAAGCGTGGCGTTGAGTTCCGCCACTTAGCACCCAATGTCTCAATTCGGCGGGAAGTGGTGAACAAAAATGTTAAAAGAGAACGGAGTGTCTTAACACGAGGTTCTCTGGTTCCCTCTGCCTATCCTGCTATGGTATGCGGGATCCGGGATGGGATGCGGGATGCAGAGTGAAGCTAAAAAGAAAATCGGTAACAAGTAATAATAACGATTTCAGAGTGATTATATATAAAAATTAGTAATGTTTTTCTATTGGCGCAATTTATACAAAATATGAGAACGCTAACTAATTTTTGTAATCAAAAAGTATAGTGTAATGTTTAAGTGAAATAAAAAATACACAGATGAAACGGATAGTAGTTTGACTGGATATCGAATACCAGATATTGGGCAAACGTCGAGGCCACACACATAAACAACTTCTAATATTAATTAATCGTAATCATGACCCTTATATCAGAAGTGTAATAACAAAGGCGGCAATGTTCAGCTAATACAATTTTCAAAAAACGGATAAAAATGCATGGATATTATATTTTTTTTAGTCATAATGTACTTCGTTAACTATAATTTCGATATAGTTTATATTTATCTGTATTATAATCTTAAGCTATGTCGGTTAACTTGGAATTTTAAGTAATGTGATGGACTGCTGCGTTTGTTAGTAAAAGATGATCTTAACCGCCTTGGTTATTAGACCCCTTATATCACATTGTGGTCGGGCGTTTTGTGCCAGTGCATTACGGCTGGAGCGGGTAATTTATTGAAAAATGTGCGCGAATTTTATTGTTATTAAAAATCAGTATAAATTTAAAAAGGCTCTGATTTATTTTTTTAACTTTTATTTTCTTATCTTAGAATGTATTCTCTATCCTTATTATAAAACATATCGCGCTCTACCCACAGTTTGCGAAAAACGTATTTTTACGTGTCCCGCACACAATGTGTTAAGACTTAGTATTTAATAGTACTATTCAGTACTAACAATTGGAAAGGTTTCCTAGAGTTTACTTTTCAGTACTTGTAAGTGATGTTTTAACAAAATTAGTATAAAAAAATAGGTTTATATAGCCAAGCGATGTTACGGGCTGTGCTTGAGGGCCTCTTTAAAATGTATAACCGCTTCTTTCTTTACGTAACCAAAAACAATTCTCAATGTTATAAATTAATGTACATAGGCCTAACGTAATTGTTTTACATGAGCAATCATAATAAATCGTTTTTTTTCAGGTCTCGGCCGCACCGGAGTCCTCATAGCTTGTTACTTAGTCTACTCTCTCCGTATTCGAGCGAACGATGCAATTCGCTTAGTTAGAAAAAAACGACCTAAATCGGTACAAATGAGTGGACAGATCCTGTGTGTACAGCAGTTCGAGCACTACCTGCTGCCGCAAACTATTATATTTAGTTCTAAGTAAGTCTACCTCGTTACTCAAATAATAGTATTGTTTAGCTGCACGCTCTATCCCTAGCGGGGTAGTCAAAGCGAACGGAGCGCCAAACGCTATGGTCCCTGCATACTTATTTCGTCTCGTACATGTCCTCATTCATGCTTTTTACGTAACTTTCCTTCAGTATCATTGATACTGTGTTCCCAGAAGTCAATTGAGGTCAAAGTAATGGAATATTAGTATACTTTGAACAATGTATTATCCATTTTTTATGTTACTTACTGTACTGGAGTACTACTATACTGGATAAGACATGAAGGTGCTTTTTTATTTATAAAAAAATGACATAGAGATAAAATTTATATAAGGTATATTACTAATATATCAACGTACCTATATGTTAATATCGTTTTCAGGGAACCGCTAATGCTGACCAAAGATCGTAAAACTTCAGAATTTACTCTCAGACAGTTTCTATATAGACAAAGAGCAACGTTACATGGTATAGAAGAACGAGCGTTTAGAGAGCTTCCTAAAGTAAGAATTGGTATATTATATTAGCTGTATCTCGATTCTTACTTCGCTTGCGTGATTATAAAACCTAAAATCCCGTCATTTTCCTGTTTTTGTAAGAATTTCCAGAAATCATGTTTTAGCATGTACTTCAATACACTATCCAAGGTGCATACATACCAATCTTTAGTCTTCTATGGTCAGTAGTTTCGCCTACACGATGTCTGTCGGACACTTAATAACGCAAAAGTTTTATAAGTACCTATAAGCAGATTAGAAAAAGAGATAATAAGTGACCTTAAAGTTCTTTAAGAAATCTTTACTTAAATTTGATAAAAAATTAACTAAATAAACATATTAATTTAGTAAGAGGCCATCATGGCAGTAGCTACTGTATGGCTGTAAACACAAAAGTTGTGATTTCAGTCTTAATTTGGAAGAATTATTATTTTTTTAGCTTCACATTGTATCCCGCATACGACAGGATAGGCAGAGGGAACCTCAGAACTGCGTGTTAAGACACTTCGTTCCCCACTTTCCGCCGAATTGAGGCGTTGCGTGCTGATTGGCGGAACTCATCGCCTGGCCTTGTTACCTTGTCAAATCCAGGAAATGAAAATAATTTACATTTCCTGGAATGGGAATCAAAACAACCTGTTGCGTTTACAGTCGCACGCTTGTGCCTCTGCGCCACGACAGGCGTCGATGATTATGTTTAATCTATTTTCATTTCCTTGTTCTAGTAAGACAAAAGCCGGCGTTGATTACTACCATTTAACATGTACCTAATTTCTGGAATTCAGTTGGAAAATGGGAAAGAAGAGTTCTTAACATTAGATTCTACTATTGTACTGTTCAGTCTATTCTATCATATAGGAAAAAGCGTAATTAATAACTAAAAAATATAAATACTTTAAACTAAACTTAAAATAAATATTTTGAAAATTAAAGTGATCATAAAACAATAACACATGAGCGATTTTGTCAGAGAATGAAAGGTACAGTAGGAGTAGCTACAATTAAACATGGTAATATAAATATTAAACTTGCACTATCGCTAAAATGTAACCTTGCATATACAAGTTACACGTTTATACACGTTAAATGTAGTTTTTTTAATATATAATTGCGCGTTACCAATACATTTAAATATTAATATATATTTAAATATTACAATCTAAATAATTAATTAATTACTTATAATAAATTTAAATATAACAATCTAAACAAAATATATAAACAAGAATAGAACTTCTTACCTTCACTTGATTTTTATCGACAGCTACATACGATTTAAGTGACAATACAAAACTAATAGGTAAAACTTAAATATTAATATATAACTGCCCTAAAAAAGTATTTTTACGTTTAATCAAGTTATTCACACCCGGTATGGAAATTTTGCTGAATGTTCTAGTTATGTTGGCGATAACCAACAAATTAGACAAGTTAATTAAATTTTTTTTTTTATCCATAAAAAAAAAAAAAAGAAAAAAAAACCAACAAATTAGACAAGACGCCGGTTTTACAATTATTTTATTCCAATATCACTTCAATCCTTATTACAATTAAAAGATCCTGCCTCTCGCCTTTCCACCATTCCGGCGCATGATTCAACAATCCTTTTTCCCGCCAATACCTAGCGCATTGGCAAGAACCACAGATAAAAAACATGTAGTTATCATTGTTCGTAACAATACTCGCGTTAAATGCCCCAACAATATAATTATATTTTAAAATAATATCAAATATAATCTTATTATATATAAATTATGCTAACAGTTGTTATAAATTTATTTTCCTTACGAAATGAAACATTACTTTATTTTTTTTTAGATAGTATATTGTTTATGTGAACGTCTTCTTAAGCTTTGTGGATGTCATCAAAGCGGTGGATTAGACTTGAGAGTACGGAACAGACCTTTTTACAAATCCTTCCTAGCTTACAAGTTGAAACAAGGTCGGCCACCTGATCCATATAGTCCAGAAGAAATTGTTGTTAGTAAGTTATTTTGTTTGTTTTTTTGTTATTAATTATTATTAATAGACTACGAACATGTTGCCTTTACTTCTTTTCATACATATTTTAATTTTCTTTAGATTTCCGTTACTAAAAACTATGTGTTAGATTAAGATTTGACTACCTTCATGTGTTTGTGGTTTGTAAAGAATCCAGCTTTTAGTTAGCTACCCTATGATTATTGCGTTTTTTTATTTATTTACGTTATATTATACTTATTACAAAAGTCATCTCTTACCTATATTGTTTTTTTCTGTCTTTTTTTTAATATCACTAATTTTCCACCACCATTATAGGTTGATGAGGATCTAACTTTAAAGGTTGACTGAAAGATCTCTTCTAGAGATAAGTCCATCTTGGACAATGAACAGTTTTATTGTTTTTCTATTTTGTATTTTTTTTAATTGTAATAAAGAATGTAACATATCATTGGTCTGATTTGACTGACCACATCAGCTACTATACATATTGTATTGAAATATTATATAATATTTATTTTCCATTTTTTTTAGCCTGTCGTGGCACAGAGGCACAAGCGTGCGACTGTAAGCGCGACAGGTTGTGGGTTCGATTCCCATGAAAAATTCCATTCCCATGAAAAATTCCATTTCCTGGGTTTGGTAACAAGGCAAAGCGCGGCGTTGAGTGCCGTCACTCAGCACATAATGCCTCAATTCGGCGGAAAGTGGGGAACGGAGTGTCTTAACACTAGGTTTCCTCTACCTACCCTGCTATACGAGTATGCGGGATACGAAGCGTGAAGCTATGTATGTATGTATGTTTTTTTATTTTAGCTCAAGTGTCAACTTTACCAATGGTAGAATGGAGAGATCCAATTGAAGAAGACATAGAACGTAACTTGGAATCAGTAAGTCGGATCACTGGTACCAGCAATGGGGGGAGTATACCTGCTGTACACATATACGAGGTTTTCTAGTTTTTCTAATAGTTCCTTATATATTGTAATTTGTAACAAGTGAAATCTCTTTCACCTTATTTTGCCTTATTTTTGATAACAGAGGAATATGAAATTCATAATAGTTAAATAATATAGAGAAGTTTAGAATGCCGATACTTTTGCAAATATTAGGCACATATGCTTGACACATATATACGTATTGATTAATATGTAATTAATTTTATTTCATGAAAAATATATGCTCAGCTAGGCGCGATTCTTTATGTATCTCTCCTAGGTCATGAAGAAACTAAATTCTCAAAAGCTAAAGGGAAATATTTAAGTATTAACGTACGATCAATATCATATGAGCTTAAAACAATGAACAAAGAAATTCGTTTATTGGTTATGATTGTTACAAAAATAAAAATATTTGAGATAAGATATAAAATTATTCATGTTTCTTTTTTAATTAGGTTATAACTTACAAGATAAGCACTTGTTAAAGTTTTTGCGGCATATTTATAAACAATGTATTATATTCTTTTTATTTTTGTTTCACAGCTTTATATTTATATGCGGGATATACCGCATGTAGCAGAGTAGCCAGAGGGAACCCAAGAACCTAGTGTTAAGACATTCCGTTCTCCTACAATAATTCCGTTCCCAACTTTTCGGCGAATTGAGGGATTGCGTGCTGAGTGGCGGAACTCAACACCGCACTTTGCCTTGTTACCAAACACAGGAAATGAAAATAATACTAAACCTTACATTTCATGGAGTGGGAATCGAACCCACAACATGTCGCGTTTACAGTCGCACACTTGCCTCTGCGCCACGACAGACGTCATATCCTTATTATTTTGAAATAATACATGAGTAATGTGAAACGTAATAAAGATAATGGTCCCTACATTTAGTATTTATTTAAAACAAAATTTTCTTATAGATTTCAACGTACAAAATTTATACTAGTTATATTTATACATGATAGACTAACTTAAATATTTCATTACAGGCTTTTATAATAGATCACCAAAGTCTTCCAGATGAAAAACTTAAATACCTTAAACAATTACGAACAGAAATTAACCAACAAAGGGATGCCATAGCCAAAATAGACGATGAGGTAAATTGACTAAATTATTATTTCAGCTTCCTTATTTCGCACAGCACAGTCACCGAGAGAACCAAGTGTCAAGAAGTTCCGTTCTCCATTTTCCGCCCGTCCTCGAAACATGACGTGTTGAGTGGCGGAATTCAACGCCGCGTTTCGACCAAATTATGTCAATATACTATAGTATGCTTGTCATCATAATTTCATGATTATACAAGCAGCAGAAATATTAGTATAAAGTTTTTATCATATATTTAACAAACTTTACCCAATAAAGTATAAACGTACCAAAATATAATAAATTTCAATTTTACTTTATACTTTATGTGAAAACTTTAAAAAAAAAAAATACATACTATTTGTCAGTTACTTTTGGAGATTACATAACTTAAGAAATATATTATATACCCTGAGTTTCAAGGTAATTTTTTACGTTAAAATTTCAATTACAGGAAGATCCAATGATACTCACAGGGCTATTGTTTGAGTGGTTAGAAGGCTTAAAGCAACCTGTCCTAAACCGTGAAGATCTCACTGCTATCGTTGGGAGAAGTAAACACGTTGAATCGTGTATTAATGCTTTAAACATGGTCGGTATAATTTAAATATATATCATTACATAAAGCATAGTCCCCTACGCTAACTGTACGTGTGTAGCTTTCAAACTACGCAATGGATTTTAATGCAGTGGTTTTTGAGTTGCATTTATATGTATAAAAATATATATTATAGTAGAATAAAACCGAGTTTCAAGGAATTGTTGGTCTTTTAACCGCAAGCATAAATTTGTGTATTTCGAAATATAATCGTCTCGAAACGCAGGCAAACCTTCGAGCGAACTGCTAGTATTTTATCAAAAGTAGCTTCATGCATGGTGTCGTGTACTTCTTTTTTATCTTTCCGCCGAATTCGATACTGAGTATGTAACATTCTTTACTCTCTATTAATCTGCATGTAGAGTGACGGGACTCAACTCCACATTTGTCTTACTGAAGCACGGAAATTGAATTTATTTCACCTTATGTGTATATATGTATTTCAAAATTAACAATATATTTCATTTTCTATACAAATTATTTAGTCAAAAATATAATATATTACGATACGCCATTTTAAATATATTAATTTGTTTTTTTTTTCAGGAAGATGTAATACTGGTTGAATATCTCTTACGTTTCGTTATACGATTGAGGCCTTTGGCAGCGCATAAAAAAATTGACATTATAAAACGATTCATAGCGTCCATAACACAACAATCTGTTGTAATAAATGGACAAAATCTTCCAACTTCCAAAGATTTCTCTAAACTCAGAGATGGCACTCGAAATCAGTTGATTAATTTTATGCTACGGATGGTTATAGAAATACAAAAAGATGTTATGAAACCAGGACAAGACGATACTGATGTAATTATTCCGCCAAGAAGATTAAAAATAAAAGCATGGAAATAACGTTGTGTTTTCTTAAATTTTCGCCGACCCCCACTGTTCGTTAGCACTTTTATTACACAAACTAAACAGCCAAACATTTGTTATTATTTACAAAATATGTTTTTTAAAAGAACTACTAGGCTATAAATTCTAAAGACTCCTTATCTCTCGTTTTCGTAGAAATTTCGAGAAATCCTCTCTTATTTCGCCACTACACTGAAGGAGCTATGCAAAATTTCAGCTTTCTATGAGCAGTAGATTATCCTGTACCTTGTCTGTCAATCACAACAACGCAAGCGTTTCATATGTACGAAAAGAATATAGATATTACAATTAAGTACTTGATTACTAATATAAAACGAATAAACCCTATCACAATATCCATTTCACTGATAGCTCAAATAAAATATTTATATTTTACTACAAGCATCCGAAACATAATTATTTTAAGTGACTTAGCTGTTTATATATATTTTTGTTTTATCTGCATTCTACAAGCTACACAGACAGTCGCTGCGCCCGTGTCACTGTCGCGTACTTACAAGTTACACGTTGTCAATTTAGATTATATTTACTTTAATCTTATCAGATTTTACGTCCTCGTTTGCTTTAATTCATTAATAATTCCTATTAGTATACAACAATGTCGTCTCCCGAAGAAAGCTCTCAACTCAAAGCCGGTCATCCCCCCGCTGGTGAGTATTGAGTTTTGCTTTGTTTATTTATTAGTGTTTAATCTCTTTTAAAACTTTAATGTAAACCTGAAATGTATAGATATTTGATACCTATAGAAAAGTAAAGCGCAAAATAAACTTGAAACTTACAATACGAAAACAAAATCTTTAACAACCTTGAATTTGAACACTTTGTTTTTTACTACCGTAACAATATAATGTTATTAAACACAATATGCATGTAGCTTCAAGGTCATACGTATAATAATAATTTACTACTTTTCATTATCCTCTAGAAATACAGAATATATTTTAAATATTACATTTATAAAATTCTACTTAAAAGCATGCCTTTACAGTCAAGGCTGGTGGTATGAGAATTACACAACACAAAGTTCCACATGCAAAGGATGCAAAGGAAGTGCCAAATGAAGATCTAACTGGTCTTGCTGGACCATCTCCTGTCCCATCAAACCCAGTATCAATTTCAGGAGCTCCTAACAGAGGTAATGCAGATTTTACGCCTCAAGCGGCCCAAATTGCTCACAGCCCTAAGCCTCCTGCACATATTAATATAAAACCTTTTCCAAACATCCAGCAGCCCAGAAAGTAGACTGAAATAAAAGGTTGTGACAGGCATATCAACATCTTGTATGCTTTGCTAGGTGTTTTATAACAGTTAATTGATATTAAAAAAATATTATTACTCACATAATTTAGGTTTAAATAGAAAAATAGTATCTATTTGATAGATATAATACAAAAAAAACAAAATGTATGTTGAAATTATTATGAAAAGAGGTCTTTAACTCTTTGATTAAATAAAAATGAACAATAATTTAAGTTATTGTTTAGTTAAGTGTTCTTACAATTGTTTAAATAGAAATATACTCACACCGAAACACCTAGCAGCAACTTATGTTTAAGCCTAGTGATAACTACTTATGAAAGGTGGTTATCAATAATACAATGAGTATGAAATTGGATAAAACATTTAATTATATCAAACAAAAAAATATCAATCAATATATTATACAATTGTCTTTATGTTGCTCTGTAATATTGAAAAAAAAAAGGTTCTTTATATATAAATGTTTATAAGTGTGTATTTTAGGGTTTATTTTTCAATTATATTCTTTTACATGCTAAGAGCTAAGCTTCGAATAAACATAAGTAATAATATTGTGATTATGTGGTATTCTGCAAACAAGACTTATAAATTATTATAAGTTAAAAATAATAAATAATCATTGTTGGTAAATACCTTTTTGTATTTCATTTTATTTGTAGAAATATTTACATTCCCATGGCATTTAAATATACTTATGTTCCTTATTATCTGAAAACTTAAAAATGTAATAAATTATGTCTTAAAAATGCTTAATTTTATTTTTTAAAGATTGGTGCTAATTTTTTGTTGGTTGCATTACTAAAATAACTACAGGGATAAATTAATTTGTGTATGTTTTTTTTATTTCTAAATTTTATTATTGGTCAAAATGTACTGTCATTTGGGACCACAGATTTTGTAGATTTTTTTTTTAGTTTTCTCCTTAGTTCTAAATAAATTTTTTAACATAATTTTTGTGTTTCATTTTGTTTTCCTATATACATATATATCATCTCACTAAAATAATTTATAGAAAACATTTTTTTACATACTTAAAATGTTTTTTTTTTTCTATTTTAAATGACAAAATATAGTAAGATTATCAAGATTTGAATATTAAACCGTATGAAAATAGTGGATAGCTTTTAAGAGTTCTCAACTAAGAATAAACCTAACATTTGTTGAGAAAATGACGATTTAGTCGACATAAATAAATAGTTCACCATAAGTACATAGAAATTAAAATATAAAAATTTTCATTTTTGGAAATACTCGAAATATTTGATGAAAAATAAATATTTAGAGAAAATTAAGAGAACTTTGTTGTTATTTACATGCATATAATGTTGCCATTTCTTGGATTCTTATAAACAATTTCGGTTTTTTTACCATAGCAATACTGGTGACAGATGTTTACGCGCCAAACAATATGGACAATGGTTGCTGGCAAACGTTGGATAAAAGTTTTTGCAACTAGTTTTTGATACATTTGTTAGCGATATTAAAAACATTTTACGTTTAAAAGTGACTTGAAACGTGTATTTTGTAATTGAGATATAAAATGCAATGTTTTCCTTTTGAAGATTTTCATGAACGAGTTAATGAGTAAGCGCCCTCGGCAGGTGCTACATAACTTGATTCTGGCGCTTCAATGTTTGTCGCCGATTAAGATTACTTTTAAGTAAAAATAAGTGATGGACATGGCTGCGACGACGCCGCGGCGTTCTTTTCGAACTCCACACACCCATACTCCGAAAATGTCAGAACGGAAAAAGGGGTTATTTTTGGCGGAAAACGAAGCATCTCGAGATTCGCTAACTCAACACAGAAAACTTCCTGTAGTTGATAGCGAGAGTGACAGTGATGACTGCGATCTGGGCATCATCAGCACCTTGGACTCCAGTTCTGGAGACGAAACAGACCCAAACTTTCCAAAGACTCCGGAAAGGACGCTTTGGCGTAAGTGTGACTTATTATTTTGTTGATTTTATATGAAAGAATGTATTATATCTAACTTAAATTTGTTTTTTAATTCAATTTTGGTATTTTCTAAATTTTACATAACCTTGTTTTTGTATAACTTTTTCTTTTTTGATGAGTTAGTTGTTATCAATTGTTATGTTTACTCTCAGTTATACATTCTATTGGTTTTAATTATAACATAATATGTTTTATCCAAATGTCCTGGTTTAATATAAATTCTAGTTTTTCCTAATGAAATTGTCTTGCAGTTGTTATACCATAGATTAACATTTTTTTATAAGTAAACAAATGATACTATGCTTGTTTTATTATAGATGAAACAAGAAGCCATTCTAAGAAACTAATAGAAACACAGGACTTGAAAAATTTTATGAAATCTCCATTCACATTAAAGAAGTATCAAACCAGGTACTCTTGCCCTGAAACTAGGTGTTCTCTATCCACTCCTGCAACTCCCCACTTACAAAATCATCCCGGAACTCCATCTTCTACACATTCCTGTGCTAGTGTCCACACTACTTCTTCAACTTCTAGCAAAGCTCGGAAAAGCCTTGCCAGTCTGATAGCTGATACAGAAAGCTGCAGTAGTTCTCTCAAAGACCTTAATTTCGACACAGATTCAGGCACTGATTCTAAAGAAAACACACCAACCAAATTCTTAAGGAGATCTAGTAGAAAACAAAAAATGACTCCTAAATTCCAAAGTTTCAAAGGTATTCTAGTGGAACAAAAGAAAAATATTTCTCCTATAAAGAATGCAGTGATCTGTCTCACTAAGATGGACATGAGTAGCTATTTGTCTCCTACTCAGATGCTAAAAACTCCTCATAATACATCAGAAAATAAATCTCCACCTAAACTGGGTCATAGTCGTCGTGCAGTTATTGAAATTGGTGAAAGCCCTGACTCAATTTGTGACAGCGAAAAAAGTCATAAAAGGCTTCATTATGAGGGAATGACTGACTCAGGTCCTATATCTAAGCATCCCAGATTAGAAGCAAATGTGGCACCTAAAGCTCGTCTTTCCTTATTTAACAGTGACAGATTGAAAGAAATTCTATCAACTAAATCATTTTATGGTAAAAGTAATCCTGAACTTAATACTACCATATCTACTAAGATTGCAAATGCAATAGAAACAACTAACAATAGCCGCAAAAGGTCATTGACATATTCTCATAGACAAAAAAGAAAGCCGGGACAGATCAACATGGGAGTAAAGCATAGGATCCGCAAACCTAAAATGAACAAAACTAAAATTATAATGAAAAGTTTAAATAATTCTGCACCTAGTGTGCTAAATAGAAGTGTGACATCTGAGAAGTCAGTTGACAAAGATGCTTCGATTTTGAGCCAAACTTCTGTTGATGGTATGTAAAGTATTCTATTTGTTTTATTTAAAATAAATATCTTTTAATATATAGTTTTAGAACTGTAAATACATATTGTGTAAAGCTTATTTAAGTGAAAAAATACCCACTGTATTTAATCCTCGTTATAACGCGAATTCCGATATTACGCCCGTGACGACTGCTTATCTTCATCAATAACAGTCGCAATTTCAGTTAAAATGCAGTTTTTCTTGATTTTCATCATAATGAATTGTTTTTGCTGGTTTGACCTCAATTGTGTGTAATTGTTGTAAAAAATTGTTTTTGGACACATCTCGTGCTACTTGAATTGATTTAGCGCAACTTGCAAGCCCCTTTATATAACGTGTTTTACCTCATAAGGCCGGTGCTTTAACTTGAATACCTCGTTATAACAAGCAGAGGATATAGGAAGATTAATATCCTGTATATTAATAATTCTAATTACTACCTTCATTTTGTTTATCCATATAATTTTATTTTACCTTTTGTATATTGTAATTTCCTATGTATGCTTTATTTTACATTCTCAGTTTAGATAAAATTTATTTATTAAATATATTTAGTATTTGTCTCCATGTATTATATTATATATATATTTAGTATTAATTATATATCTTGTTCAATTATTATACTTACACCTTATCCTATTCAGGTATAGCAGGAAATATTGGAAGGCTTTGTTTGAACAGTTTATCATTTTCAATTTCCGGTAAAATTTAATTTGAATCCGATGACAATAAAATATTTTTTGGTGGTGGGAGGTTCGTCCTCCGTCTGGCTCGCACGACCACTATCATGTCAGAACTTGAACCGCCAAATATCTTATATTCGGTTCGATGGCATGTGGCAGGTTTTCCCCCTTCCACAATCGCGCCACCAAAATGTGGTGGTTCGAGAACAGAATACTGCATTCTATCTCTTCATCATTATAGGTTGGCAACGCATCTACAACATCTCTGGTGAACATGAATGTTCATGAAACGAAGGTATCCGCACCATCAGGTGGTCAGCCCTGCTCGTTTGCCATCCGTTATCCATAAAAAAAATATTAACCGTTTGGTAAAATAGGGAAAATTTTTATGCATATGCTAAAAATCCGGAATGGAATGCATGCTCTGTGCTACAACTTACAGGCGTTACTGCATTACCTAGAGTCTATTATTTTAATTGTTATATTGTTAAAGCGCTAAACTGGAGTTAAATGAATAAAACTGTGTCTTCGCATTCTCTATACAAATCAAGAAAACCTCAGACTGCGCCTTGTTGCCGGCTTATGACCGGTGAAACATGTGCTTCCCCGGACCATACAGTTAATACAGTGCCAGAATCAATAGATTATTGAGAAAATAATTTATAGCCCATGAGTCTTTTAATAGCTTTTAAGCTAAAACTAATTTGAGTATTATAAAAAAGATTCAAGCAAGATAAATATTTTAAAACTAAATAAAATTCTATTTCTTATACTCAAGCTAGTTGAGCAGTCCATTCGACAAGAGAACAAACAATTGAATTTACTCAGTCAGTGGGATGAAGAAGAAATACCAGAATCTGAGCTCATATATAGCAAGCCTCGGCAAGAAGTGCCTTGCTTCAATGCTAATGTCATCGAAGCTACAAGCCAGATATTTGAGACGACCGCCGTCCCATGTGATGGGCGACAATTATAAAACCTCAAGAGGAAAGTGTTATTGTTGAATTGGGAAACCAAATTATTTTACCAGTAAGAAGTACTGAAAATAAAGAGAACTTAATTTCTATAGAAAATATAGAGAATATTAATAATTTACCTCAAAATTTAATTCAAGTTGATAATATAAAGGAACAGCCAGATGTGGTAATGGAAGAAGGTCACACAGCAAGTCATGGTGTGATGAAGAGTGGTCAGTTTCTGCCTGTCGAAGGAGGTTATATATTTGTTGGTGGGGAAGAAGTACCAGGTATGTATCTTAATAAAAAATTATAAGAAAAACATTTTTAGAAAAGATAAATTTGAACGCAGCGGGACTCGAACTCGCGCCTTTTGGAAACTGTCCAAATGCTCTGACCGCTAAGCCATGCGTTCTATATCTAGCTGCGAAATTCTTATATACTTGCTACAACTTATTTTTGTTGTTAGCATCTCTGTAGACTGATTTTTACTAATATCTGCTACCCAAAGATTTATTAGTCCTGCTGCGTTTAAATTTTTATACGTTTTCTATAAATGTTTTTCGTTTCCTAAGTGTGTGATTAACAACTATTAATTAAAATTAAAAATTAAATTAATTAATTAATTATTTATTAAAAGTATCAACAATACATATATGAGTTTTGTTAATGTGAGGCCTTAGAGGTGCAGTGGTATGTATAACTTAGGTTGTGGGTTCCCCAGCTGGAGAATGATTCTATTTAAATTATTTTTATTTCCTCACCCTAGTGAGATCAAACAGACATTCAATATACAATGTCTCTAATTGGATGGAAAATGAAGAACACAATGTCTAGATTCTCTCTACGGAAACAGCGTGTGCGAAAAAAGCACGTTCTTTCTCGCTAATTATAAAATAATATTAATATTTTCATGTTGATTTACCCCATTCTTTTAAACTGATTTTTTAGATTGTTTTTAAAAAACACATTTTATATTTATTTATAGGTCAAAAAGAAATTCCAGATCTGGACGAAATAGAACGAGAATTAAAAATGTTGGATGAACAAATATTACAAATGGCGCAGTCTAATAATATAGATGCAAATGCAGTGCTTGCTTCTACAGAAAATATTTCTGTTACAGGTAAAACATATGATGTGTGAATATTGATTGACAGATAAAAAGTAGCTGAATAATTGTAATTACAACAATTTTATTATAGTTTTACATAAATAAAATAATTCTATATAAAAATGTTGAAAATACTGGAATTCGAACCCGCATCTATTCGAACTATTCTAACTTGAAAATGGAATTATATTGACACTAAGTTGTCCTTGACTATCTTACGGGAAAAAAACTGTAGCTGTGAATTTTAATTTATTAAGAATAATATGTACATTTACAGATTCGCCTGCTGTTTCAACAGAAACAAATGACAAACAACAAAAACTGTTTTCAATATTCAGTAAACCTAATCCTGGCCTTAACACTACAACCAACCCTAAAGGTAAGCTAATGTTAATTATTTCCTAATCTATTATTATAAAGGACTCTTTAAGTAATTATAATACAAAAAAATTGAGCGCGACGCTTTTCCACTTAAAACATCGAAAATTAACCACATCTGATAAATTTATATTAAATCGACAAGTCAATTCTGGGCGTGCTTCACAAACATATATCAACTATTCTTCTTGCAATAGTGAGGTAAAGCGCGGCGTTTAGCTCCGCAACTTAATGCCATTTCCTTAATTCTAATGTGATATCTCGGATTTGGACGGGAAGTGGAAAATTGTCTTGACATTAGATTCTTTCTTGCTACCTTGCTACGTAAGAGTTGCTGGTAGAAAATGTTAAACTAAAAAAAGTTATGTTTCTTAACTATAAGCATATAAATTTTAATAATTAAAATTATTCATTTGTTTTTAGTGGAAAAGGGAAAGAAGTCCTTGCTCAAATCTGGCAGTAACCAGTATGTGATAGATGCTGGGCAGAAGAAGTTTGGTGCAACCCAATGTACTGAGTGTGGCGTTATTTACGAGGTATAGAATTATTTGATTGTCTAATTAGTATTAAAATCCACACTTATCACATGAAGAGGAAGGAAGATATTTATATAAAGAATTAGATACATCCTTAAAATGAAATTAATTTCTTATTGTCCTGGTTGTATCAACAAGGACGTCAAGGTCATTGTATCGTTCAAAATATTATTGTAGGATTGTAGATACACTTAATGTTAAAGTTTCCTACCTAATTTATTTTACATCATAGTGTAGTCACGGATTAACACTTTAACGGGAGCGGGGACCGGGGACGAAAATTGGCGTGATATATGAAATAATCATATTGCGATATGTAATCGTGTAACAATTTGCAATTTGACTAAAACTAGCTAAAAACTTCAAATACGATGTCTAAGTAAGCGTACCGTTTCCGGTCGATAACGTCAGTTTTGGTTAGGACGCCAATTGGCGTGCCCGGTCGTTAATAAAAAAAGAAATTTCTACCAATTTTAGACCACTAAATATTTTTTCTTTTTTTTTACAGATTGGTGATCCCCAAGACGAGCATGATCATTTAGTTCATCACAATGCTACAGATGTACTTAAGTTCAATGTAAGTTTGCTTAAAAAAAAATTAAATATAATGTAGAAAACTTAGCAAGCTTTATTTCCATATTGCATCCTTAGAAATCAACGCAACGCATTTTTAAATTATAACCTAGTTATGAAGTACATATGAAGGTAGGTGAAAACAGAAGTGTCAGACATAATTCACTTTTTGCCCGAGACGATGCGTGTTGACTGGCGAAATTTAACGCCGCGCTTTGTTTTGAATGAAATGAAAATAATTTAAATATAATATTTTTCACGATTCGGAATCGAATCCACTACCAATCGCGTTTACAGTGAAACGCAATGAAAGAGTATATATAGATTTATAATAATTAATTTTAACAATATAATATCTAGGGTTGGAAAGAAGAATGCATAGTAGACAGAACAGAAACATCTCGCTGTCTCAAAATAAGGGGAGGAGAGAATGGCTGGAAGAGAGTGGAGGCCGTACTCACCAGGGTGGTGCACCCACAGCTTGGGTATGCCACACAGCTGCCGAGAGAGGCACATTCTTATACTGTGAGTATTTAATTGTTTATTATAATATTTTCTCTATAATGGGTTTAAATGATAAAAAGTTTTTTTTTTTATCTTAATATGTCAAAGATAGCATTTAGTAATACCTTACAAATATACTAGCAGGAATTAGTCATAATAACTGGTTTTCTTGTCAAACTAGTAACAAAGGAAATACACAATAATTTAAATAAAAGTTAAAAAAAATAAATTTAGTGAAAAACTTGTAGAATAGAGCTACTTTGTTTGTATGATCTATAGAAGATAAAATCTCGTTCTTTCCCATTCTTAAAAGAATTTTAAATAATTATCTCTATTGTCTACTCACTATATATGCTTTTCTACACTCCAAAGAACTTACAAAATGTCAGCTTTCCACAAGCACTAGTTTCAGTTGAACATTTTCTGTAAGTCACCCAGTAATGTGATCTACTTATGTATTCGGTTGTGTTCCTCTCTAAAACTGATTGACTGATTTTCATAAAAAATAGTTAAAGAAATTATTATTCTACCTTACAGGCTTACTTATGTATTGAGAAAAAACAAATAGTGGGGTGTTTGATTATGGAACCTAAAACCAAAGCATACAAGCTGATACCGGGAGAGCCTGATTGTTGCAGCGTTGAGGAGTATACTGTCAAGTGAGTGCTATTTTAGACAAATAAATTTAACATTTTACGTCTATTCAGCATGAAAAAAATAAATTCTAAAAAAATTTAATATAGTTGATGTGGGGTTGTAATTGCAAATATAGCTTATATTTATATGCAATACGAAACAAAACAGATTAAGTAATAAGTCCAGCAACTAAATGACATGACATTAAACATAAAAGTTCATAAAAGATGCTTTCAATACAAATTTGTAATATGATAGATTTTTGTAGTGAAGTCGAGACCATCACTACCTCAGAATATCTAAATATACATGCTTTAAGTTACAGGCCATAGCATAGTGACCTTTTTCAAAAGGCATGGGTTCGAATCCCGTAACATTAAAATTTTGTAAACATGTTCTTTGTCATTTCATTTTAAATAACTTTCTATTCCTAGGTGTGGGGTATCCAGAATATGGACTCACGCTGGCTACCGTCGCCGTGGTATAGCATCACGTCTTCTGGAGTGTGCACGAGCATCCCTCCTACATGGTTGTGGGGTCCTACGATCTGAAGTCGCCTTTAGTGCCCCTACACCGGGGGGCAAAGCCCTAGCCACTAAATACTGTGGAACACCGAACTTCTATGTGTATTTGGACTAAGTGTTAGTACACTGAATATGTGTAGTGATTTTTTTAAAAGACTATGTTTGTAATAGTGGTCACGTTAGGGGCAAAGCCCTAATTGTAGTTTTACATGGGGCATTGACTTTTTTGTACACTTAATGGCGATTTTTGTGAGGTAGCATTTGGTAGGAATTGAGTTCCTAAGTAAAGTTAAGAGATAGCTAATTTTGTAAGTAAAAGTCAAAATGACTATTGATAAGATAGTTTCATATAAAACTTATTCTCATTATAAAAAATATATATTTTTTCAGTTTTAGTCCAAAGTTAATATAAAAAGAAAAACAATATATATTTATAAATAGATACAGATAACATATAGTTAAAATATGGGCCATAGAAAAAAATTAACCTTGTAGGCATGGCTTGTGCAAGGGACCACTTAGAGAGCATTTCGAGAAATCCTTACGAAAACATGATTATATATTAGGTTTTAGATTCCACGCAATGTAAGCCGCAGGATACAGCTAGTAAAGTAACCTTTTTAACAATTTAATTTTCTTATATCCTTATTTACTTAGGAACTCAATTTCCAATCTAATTTTTGTCATTATGAGGTAAAGCTGTAAAAATGTTTCACAATTATTAGTATTGTAAGGTGTTATAATTTAAGATATTTTTAAAATTTATGGTGAAACAAAACGGACAGTTATGATATTACAAATATTTTACTATAGAAGTTAGCTACGAAAAGTATACTCATTTGTTTCATTGAAATTTGAACAGACTGCTTTTATCTATAAAAATACTTTGTATGTACTCATATATAACATTTTTTTAACTCTTCTACATCTTGCATGTTTGCAAAAAATTGTCATATTACCTTAACTAATATTACTAACAGGGAACTATTATAATTTAAGATTCAATTCTATGTAACTGAATAGCAAACTTGTAAGTCACAAAAAATGCAAAAAATCGTAATCGATTTAAACTAGCTTAGAAAGTTGAAAATGTTTAATTTGCGACATTTTTTTCTTCAAAAAAAATGTCGCAAATTAAACATTTTCAAGTAAAAATTAATAAAAAATACAAATTTAAATTAAGCATAAAAGAAATGTACACGTTTTCGAATTGTCAACTTATTCATGAATATTGTGTCATTGATTTCTTTTAAATATTTTATTTCATGTATTTATTTATTATTATTATGTATCTTTATAAGTTTCGGGTTTAGCGAACTCCGCTTATGTGGAGACACAGGTCCAACACATGAGGGGCCCCTTTGAGACAATAATATTTCTTGAATTTATTATTATTTTCTTTTTTTTTTTTTTCTTGATGCATTTTTTATAATCTATTTAAGTCTGTCTGTTTTCTAATTCGTACATTTTTTTGTAATATTAGATATAAAAATTAAGAATAACTTTTACTGTAAGTTGTTTTTGAGACATATTAATTAAGTAATACTTATTAATTATAATGAATAAATATGGGACCAATATTTGAAACTGTGAATGTTTAAAATTTTACATACAAAAGTGCCAATTTTTATAAAATTAAGCAATAAAAAAAAAATTTAAGTATAGGTTTATAAGAACTGAACCGAAAGTAATTTACCTCAATTTTCCATTAAATGGGAGTTATTGTTAGAATAGTATGAGAATTGTGTGTTTTGCAATAATGTGTGTAAATTTGAAGAAGTAGAAAGGAAAGAATAATTTTATTTAATTTTTTTTAGTGTTATTTTTCTGCTAGTTTCTTAGTTCTATAAATTTGTGATTGAGATTTTTTTTTAGCTTCACGCTCTATCCCTCATATAGCAGGGTAAGCAGAGGGAACCTAGTGTTAAGACACTCCGTTCCCCACTTTCCGCCGAAATTGAGGCATTGCGTAGTGAGTCGTGGAACTCAACGCCGCGCTTTGCCTTGTTACCAGATCCAGGAAATGGAAATACAAAATATTATTTAATATTTTCATTTCCTGTAGTGGGAATTGAACCAACAACCTGTCGCGTTTACAGTCGCACGCTTGTCCCTCTGCGCCATGACAGGCTTCTCATTTTTTTGTGTTACTTGGCCATTTTTCTGCTAGCTTTTTTAGCTTTTTTAAGTATGTGACATATTAAAAGCCTATAAAACTAAATTAAAGATTTTCATGGTCATATTTCTCATAATTTTTTTATGTATATATTTTTTATTTTACACATTATTGCATAGATATTAATAAAATAGACACATTTGATTTAAGCTTGTAACTTGTTTAGTTTTTAAATTTTTTTTTGATATTTTGAATATTTTTTTATGTTTTAAGGTTTAAAGGCTTTAAACTATAATGTAGAATTTCTTTTAAGCTCTCTAAATGCCAGTTTGTACTATCTTATCATGTTGGTTTAATTTTGGAAAATTTTTGATTTCTTTTTTGAAAATATTTTTTGAGGAAACTTTAGTGATAAACATTTTTAGAAAACGTATAAATATTTGAACACAGCGGGATTCGAACCCGCGCCTCTTGCCAGCCATCCGAGCTCTGACTGAGTTTCAAAGAGATGCGGGTTCAAGTCTCGCTGCGTTCAAATTTCTTGCTTGCTTTCTAAGTATGTTTTTCGTTTCCTAAGTGTATGATTAACACTTCAATTATCAAAAACTTATTGTGATGTTTGATTTCGAAAAAAAATGTTATTTCTGTTAGTAAACATGGTCAGGTAGTATTTTTTTTTAAATACGCTTATTTTGTACATTTCCTTTTTAAGTTTTATATTTAGATACAAGTTTACATAAAATAGTTTTGAATTTTGCAATTTCTTTTGCTTTTAAATTTTTATAATTTTTTTATTCTTGTGATTTGGACTTTGTTTCGTAGCGGTTTTATTTTTTTTATTTTGTGTCAAAAACTATTAATTTCAATGCCCAATAATACTTTTTTAATTTATTATTTTATATAACAGTCAAGTCCATGTATAAGGTAGTCAGTTTTAATATGGTCTAACTTATTAAAAATATATTTGAACTTTGCATGCTTTTTTACATATATATATATATATATATATATATATATATATATATATATATATATATATATATATATATATATATATAACTTAAAGATATTGACGGTGAAGTGCCCATACCTCCTATTTTTTTATTTTAACTGTGTCCCCATTGATGCGTTAATAACGCGTTCTAGCAACGTATGTATGTCACTATATAAACATGGATGTCAAACCATGGTAGTGTGTGTGTAATATTTATTTTATATATTTTTTATGTATTATTTTAAAAAGATAATAAAAAAAAAGGAAAATAATTTCTTTCTTTTTCTGGTTAGACCATAAAATTGAAAACCTTGACAGTTTGTTAACTCTAATATAAGAGGCGAGTCCAAAGAGTCGTACCTACATGCCATATTGTAAATAATATTTATTTGTAACTTGTTGTTTTTGAACCTACGAAGTGTTTCATACAGATTGATGACATTTTTGTTCTTTTAATTTTTTTTTGAGAAGCGCGTATGTCAATTTGGTTTTAATAAATGCTATTATTTTGGAATTGTTGATGTTTTATTTATATTTACTATTAACGAAACGTAGAGATTACTTTCTTATCTCTTCTAGTCAAATATAATTTGGTCACTAATATAATTATTTTTTAGCTTCACGCTGTACCCCGCACATAGCAGGGGAGGCAGAGAACCTAGCGTGAAGGCGTCTTCATTCTCTTTTGACATTTCCGTTCCCCACTTTCGGCCGAATTGAGGCATTGCGTGCTGTGTGGCCAATAATAACAGTAGAAAGACTGAATCTTACCATATATTTATATTGCCTAGAAGCAGTCAAAATGACTGCTTTGTAATAAAATAATCAAAGCGTAAAAACAATTTTAAAATATATTTTTTTAGTTCTATAATATGTTATTGGTAAATATTAAAATATAAAAAAAATATATATGGAATTGAATTGAAATGATTTTTACATGCATACACTTGTCACACACTTTTCACCTTTTTCGCAAATATTAATTGTTTTATTATTGTGACAAAGTTGTCCTTGACAAAATCTGCGTTTTGTAAGGACCTTATTATTGTTAGGGCATATTACTTTTGATATTTGTAGGTCTCTATGTTCTTTATAGCTTACGTTTCTATATACGGCGGGAAGATATCCCGCTAGTTGAAACAAGAACTCTTTTCTCTCAATTTGTATTTCTGTTGTCTCTTTATAAAAAAACCAAGCCTTTATAGAAGCTAGATCTTAAATATTGAAAAATATTTGTAGGGGCCACCTTCGCGAACTAGCTTAGGTTAGTATAGCTCAGAATCAGTTCCATCTGATTCTATATCTGAACAATCTTCACATATGTCAGTTAACTTTTTCAATAATTATTTTCTATTCGATATTTTTGCTGGATTTATGTACATATTATTATATTTTTTCATTTTATATTTAAAATGAATAATTTTATTAAATCTATTATATTTCAATTCTAGTTGGGAGTGATCATATAAGAATTTAACAAAATCTAATAATAAAATCATTTAATTAGTTCAAAAATCCCAAGCAGTCAAAATGACTGCTCTTAGAAAAAAATCGTTTATGGAATAAATAAGACTTAGCACTTTAAAAAATTCTACAAATTCTAATATATATATATATATATATATATATATATATATATATATATATATATATATATATA
>JAKGSA010000669.1:0-21541 GCA_033558755.1 Philaethria dido
TTTTATAGATATATATATATATATATATATATATATATATATATATATATATAAATATTAAAATTATGTTTATTTAAAATTACTAGTGTCCCCGTAGATGCGTTAACAATGCGTTGCCTAGCAACGTATATATCACTTTATATAAACATGGATGTCCAACCATGGTAGTTTGTGTAACATTTATTTTATTAATTTAATATATTTTTTGTGCATTATTTTAAAAATATTTTTTTATTCGGCACTCTTACGCTATATAAACTACAAGTGTGCTAAGTTTCATGCTCCTCCGTCCGCGTAATTTTTGTAAAAAGGGGTACAAAGTTTTTATATATCTATATGAATTTATACTTGTATAGATATCAATTCTTTTCTTTTTGGTTCGAACGAGTTTTTGATATAATTCAAGTGCGAGAAATTTAAAAATTGTGACTCAAATAGTCGCACATTCACTCGAAAGTAAAATTAGCTTTACTAGTGTATTTGTTTCCTTTTTCTGTCTACGCACTACGAGCTCGCAATACCTCTATTTGTTTACTAGAATTTTTTTTTTAGCTTTACGCTGTTTCCCGCATAGCCGGGTAGGCAGAGGGAACCCGAGAACCTAGTGTTAAGACACTCCGTTCTCTTTAATATTTCCGTTCCCCACTTTATATATATTTTTTTAAAATAACGACACACATAAGCGCTACTGTTGGAGCTTCGTGTATACATATAATTGTAACTTATAATGTCTATTTACAATCAAATCTACATTTTCAACAAAGACTAATCTTTATTCTTCATAAACATGTTTCGCATCCGTTTGTGTTGTCAGAAATAATCTTTCAAATAACTTCATCATGGGATTTTCAAAAAGCACTATTTAGGTTAACTTTGGTATCGAAAACATTGACAACACAAATAATTAAAATTTTCTGGGTAGAGCCAAAAGTCGGACTCGAAAATACTAATTATTACGAAAATTAATTTCATTAAATGTTTTTGGTTTTTTTTTAACTTCACACTCCCTAGGGGGATAGTCTGGGAGAACCGTGTTTCAAACACTACGTCCCCAGCATTTCCCTTTCGCTTCGTCCATTGTCAAACATCTTCCTAGGGTTTAGGCTCATAAATTCTACGTGACCTTCAATATAATAATTGTAATACGCTATCATAATCAATTAATTTTTCAATATACAGTCATAAACAAACAGTAAATATATGTAAAATATGATTCAAAATTTCTTTTAAAATTCATATTATTTACATAAGATAA
Organism: Philaethria dido; assembly: GCA_033558755.1. Taxonomy (NCBI): domain Eukaryota; kingdom Metazoa; phylum Arthropoda; class Insecta; order Lepidoptera; family Nymphalidae; genus Philaethria; species Philaethria dido. The sequence goes on from JAKGSA010000669.1 coordinate 1,256, forward strand.
TACACGATCATAATAACTGATATAACTCACTAGTTTTAAATTGTTGTTTATAGTCAAGGTCAAAATATTGATATGGATAAAAAATTCTACGACCGCCATCTGATAATATTAACACAGTATATGTAGGCGTAAAATTTTTAATAATTATGTGAGGTAATGAAAACCTAGAGGCCATCGTGGCGTATTGAGACAGGGTCTTGTTGTAAACGTGAGTGCATGTGGGTTCGATTCCCACTCGGAGGTTTGCTTATATTTCATTTATTTTCATTTCCCCGCTTTTGTAAAATAAATTGCAGCGTTGAGTTGCGCCAATCAACAGTCTCGAATTTTCGTGAAAAGAGGAGAAAAGAGTGTTTTAACACTAGGTTCTCCGTTTATGATGTTATGCAGGATAAAGTGTGAAGTAGGTTGAAATGGTCCTGATCTAAGATATTAACTGCATTATATCTCAAGGAATCTAAGGAAATTGTAATCAACATGCTTGATAAAAGCACTTGACTACTTAGTCACTACTAGTACTTAGTCAAATTTCTCTTTTTTTAATAAATTTAATATATTATTCTAAATTTCATTTATAGTATAATAAATGTCTTTCACATTTATCTTATAAGGACAGATGATTGTGTGCTTGTTATTCTTTCATGCAAAAAATACTGCATGGATCTAAGTAAAACTTTACAGTAACATAGCTTACATTTAAAAATAATATATTCATAAACATTTTAAGTAATTTAGACCTAAAATTATGATATCGACTTTACAATAACCAAATATTATTGCCAGTCACTCATTCTATATAGAACAAAATAAAAAAAAATAGTAAAGTATGTGAGAAACTAATATTAAATTCAATTAAGAATAAATTTATCTATAAATATTATTTTATTATTCCATAAAATATTAAATAATCAATTATATATGTCCTTGTTGCAAATCTCAAAAGTATACCTAGATTATATCTACATTACTTAACGTATTAGAGGCAATTTTCATAAGCAAAATCAAAGAGTAGGATTTAAATCTCTTTAATTTAAATTTTTCCTTTTCCTCAAATTCCTTTTCTATAAAAGCTGCCCACCTATGGAATAGTTTACCGCTTGAAATAAGATGCGCCAAAAGTTTATTTATTTTTAAAAAGCTACTTAAGAATCATTATTTAAATATTTAATTTTGGGCCTTTGTTTATTTATTTATTTTCTTTTGAGACATATAATCTATATAATGTCTATTTATGTATGTATGTATGTATGTATGTTTGTATGTATGTATGTATGTATGTATGTATGTATGTATGTATGTATGTAATATGTATGTATGTATGTATGTATGTATGTATGTATGTATGTATGTATGTATGTATGTATGTATGTATGTATGTATGCATGTATGTATATATGAATGTATGTAAGTATGTATATAATTATGTATTTAGTTTGTATTTTTAATTAACATATATTTAATTTTTTAATGTAAATATCCTGATTAGTGCACCGCCTACCACTACTTTATACAAATCCAATATCCAAAGGTTGCCTGGAAGAGATCGCTTTAAGCGATAAGGCCGCCTTATTGTATGCTATTACTACTTCTATGTTATTTGTTTATTTGTGTGCAATAAAGAATATTTGTATTTGTATTTGTATTACCTATAATAATAGTATACTAATGGAGTACTAACATAGTTTTTTGAGTAAAATTTTAGTTCGTTCATAAATTTAAATATTTAGTATATATAATTTTAAAAGAGTTTAATCTTTAAAAATGAATTATAAATTCACTTTTTATATAACTTATTATATATTTATTATAATTGCAATAGCATGAATGAATGAATTTAAAAAAATATAATTTTATTTTTACTTTTATGATGTAATAACAGTTACACAACATTTCTTCACATAACTTGCAATAATAATAAATGACCCATGAAGGTTATTATACCCATTATAATTAAGCTTCACTATTTGAAATGACAATTGTTTACCTATATTTTTATATTATTGTTCATACTTTGTAATACCTATGAAAATAAAAGACTACCACATAGGTGCATTTTTTAATAGTGATTATTGATATTATGTTTTGGTAAGTTACATTTACACAAAAAATAAATAAATCCTGGACAACATTTTCGTCATAGTATAATAAAATATAAAACATAAAACTTCCTAGTTATCTATACAGAATGAGAATATTATTTATGTATTTATTTTTGGTAACAAAAAAATACAAAAATTGACTAAAATAATAAACAATATTTTATAGCACACAATGATAATCAAGTTTTTTTTTTTTGTTATTCTAGCACGTACTACAGAAAACCAGGTCGACTGATGCATCATAATTTGACTATGCAATTATAACAGAAATATGATTTTATCTTGCGCTAAATACACTTTGGCGTGAGGTGCGTTTGTAAAAAATAATTGTTACGAAAAAAACCGACGAATAAACATGACAACAGTGATTTCATGGTCAAGTGTAGCAAAAAAAAATAAACATTGGCACCACAGATGAAACAAAGACCCGTAACCCTAGGAAAAAAATCAATGCGACCTCCGAACTGAATATCACACTCCTGATATATTTATTAATTGTAATAAATATAAAAACACAATTGCGTAAGTAGTTCCCGTGGAAATACAACGCAAAATCTTGACGTTAGTTATAAACATACGAAAGAGCTCACCTAATACAAACTCCCAGGCATCGCAGCCCAGGGAACGTTCCGGAACGATTTCTAAATCCAACATTATGTACAGTACACTTATCACAAACTAAACTAACTAACTTTCACTTAATAAAATAGTTTTTTAACGTTAAATTGCTCTTTTACGCTGCCTTTCTTTGTTTGCCAACTTTAGTTTTCAACCATTTTGTATTTGTCAGAGGAACTGTCATTACAAACAGCTGATTGTATTCTGCCAGGGCCGTATTGTATATTACTTTTATATAATGAAAATATTTAGGCGGTATTTACAATAAAATGTTATCTATACAGTACACCATCGCGTTACGTTCCTATTTTAGTATAGTTTTTAATTTTTTCTCCTAATTTCGTCAATGATCTTTGAAATTTAAAACATATTTGATACTATTTCTTATTTTTTGATTTTGGCATATATTAACTTTTCATTGTTTATTAAACTTTTTGATATCATCTGTAATTAATAATAATTTAAAATATTACTGTTGTGACTAGATTAAATCTTATCAACAATACGACCCTGCCTTAGCCTTATGACGCATGCGTCCAATCACGAAGGGAAAATTTGATGTTTTTAAAACTGTTTTCTAGACATCTCTCTCTAACGCCTTATATATCACATCATCTGTTTCCTTCCTACGGTCAGTCTTGTTTTATCCTGCTCTTTCCTTTGTCATTTTATATCTCGCGTCTTTCTCATGTAATACTGTTATTGACAACTTGAGGATATTTTAAAATTACTTAGGATCCATTGCCTGTTCTTAATCAAAAATGTATGTTAAAGCATTAATAATATGTAATGTAAGCCATGTTTTTATTCAACATAAATAAACCATAATTTAAAAAGTAGATTGAATATAAAATCACGTAGGCACAGACTGCGCGTCTGTGAGCTTAAAAACAAAGAGGTATTATATTTTATTGTATTTAAAAACAAAAACGTTACGATTTACTTATATTGTTTATTATTTATTTTCATTTGTTTTTGTTTAACAACACAGGATACTCTCATTTCCCGCCATCACGTATAACCTTGGTGTGATCTCACCTACGTGATACGTCCTACACTTTCAACGTAACGGTGTTGTGTAATAATTGTTTCACCTTTATTTATAAACTACGCAAGTATTCGTGTTAAATTTTGCGAAAACATGCGTAATACATGTTTTGTGATAAGCTTTGAAAAACATTGCGTAGTTTATAATTTGTTTTTCTGTTGTTTAAATTATACACCGTATAGCATTTAAAATTGCGTATATGTTTTGTGATATATGTATTATTGATAAAAGTATTTAGTAATAATTTGTACAATAATTTCTATAAAATTCAGCTGTAAATTAAAATAATTGTTTCTTTAATTATTGCTTAATTTATTATGATTGTCTGTGAAGTCTGTCGGTAGCAGTTTATATATGTTCAGTAAACGTTTTTACGGTGGCTTATTTGACTTTCATTTGTTATTTAGTATCAGTATTTTAAATAATTCAAGTACAATACAAATTATTTTTATTAAACTTTTCTCAGTTTGGTTAATAGTTAAAATCATTCACCAAATTTAGGAAGACGATGCAATTTCCTTATTTGCCAATTGCTGATTTTATTCTAAAATAATAATTAAGTTATTTAGTATAAAATAAAGATGAAATATAAGTAATGAACGATTTTTGGGATATACTCGTATCTGTGTTTATATGTATTTATTGCATTTTATTTTAAAATGTTTCAAAGTAACGGTCAGCTTTTGCCAACTTCAAAAAACATGCACATTAATTTTAAAATTTGAAAACAAATATATAAAAAAATCTATCCATTTTTGTGACGATTTATAACATTCCTCTCATTTTTTTATTTTTACTTAATTATTTATTGATCTTAAATTTGATTCATGAAAAAAAATAAACCTACATTTTTTTTTTCCTTATGTCATAAAATAGTTGTCAAAGTAGTATCATAACAAAAAAGCCGACTTTTAAGTTACTGTTAATTTTTGTTACATTTCTATATTAATCTATTGTTTTTTTTATAAGAATGTTATAATTATTTTGCTTAATTAATTGTTTTTAATATAATAACAATGGTAGTCAACGCCCCAGACTCTCCTACACAAGCCAAAGTGATATTTGTCATTGAAACTACATCTGCCAATAGCGTTTATATAAATGAACTTAAAACTAACTATATTGTACCAACTCTTGAGTAAGTAAATAATACTTATACATATCAATATATATTTTGAATCGAAATAAAAGTATTCACTGCAGTAAAATAATAACCTTATTATTTTTACCTATAGTTGATTATTACTTTATTTATCCTCAAATGTATATCTTTGTGCACACTTTTACTTTAAAATATCTGAGTATTGTATAATAATATGACTAATATATTGCTTATTTCAGGTATTTTCATGGTGGTGCAATAGAAGAAGGTATTGGCAGTGGTTCTGTTTATGGAATTGTGGCATACCAAGCCGCTGACTGTCATCCAGACTTGCCAGTTTCTACTTATGGGCCATTTACATGCCCACAGGCAGTTGTAAAAACAGTTGATGAATTACAGTAAGACTTTTATTTTATTATTATTAAATATTAGTTATTCTGAACTAATATAGTAATAATAATAATAGTATAACTTTTTTTTAATATAGTCTTTGTATGAGAAGTGTGATAATAAAAAAATATTGTTTTCATATCTATTATACATGGGTAGTCTATATTTTGTTCTTGTGCAGGTATCTTTTTATCTATACATACTTATTTTTGAATTAACTTAGATTATAATTTTATTGATGTAGATGTGAAAATATGTTTTTATAGTAATAATATTTCAGATTCATTGGTGGTCATGCAGAGAACCGTGCATGTGTGACAGAGGCTCTAACAGCAGCTCTTGAGTGCTTAGAAGAGTTAGGCGGCACTGGACTGCCTCTTCATGTGATATTATTATGTTGTTCTCCCCCTTATTCAACATACACAGGAGGACTAGTTCCACCAGGTACAAATTTAATTCTGTTTTATGTCTATTTACTTAAATAAAAAAATACTTGGATTTTCAATTTAGCAGGATTGAAAAACATTGTCAGTTGAGTGGTGGAGCTATGCTGGTTACTGAAATTGGAATTTTACTGCCACCTTTGAACAACTGTAAACAATCATAGAGAACAGAAATAAAATTATACTTATGAACATTATATTATACACAAACCATGAGACCTATTATGTTTATATGTATATGTTTGTTTGTTGTTGTATATGTTTGTTTGGTGGTAGGAGGTTCGTCCTCCGTCTGGCTCGCGACCACTATCATGTCAAAGACGAACCGCCAAATATCTTATGATGTGTTCCGGTTCGATGGCATGTAAGCCAGGTTTTCCCCTTTCCCACCCATCCTTTCCCCAAAATGTGGTGGTTCCGATAGCGGACTACTACATTATCCTCCCTTTCCATCTGTATCCTCTAGGTTGGCAACGCATCTAGTACATCTCTTGTGTTGTAGATGTTCATGGGCGAAGGTAACCACTTACCATCAGGCGGTCCTTCTGCTCGTTTGCAAAAAAAAAAAAAAAAAGACCAGAATGGTGGCAAAAGTTAGAACTTGATATCAATCAAATTAATTTGGATATGTTAGGCATAATTAAGATAAGAAGAAAAGAGATAGAAGAGAGAGTTCACTATGCTATGTACTAAAAAGGCAAAATTTGGCGAGGCCGGCCAAAGAGAAATATGATTTTTGATAGTCCTATCTCAAAGATGTAAATCCAAAAAACAGACATCCAAACATAAATTGATCAACTCAAATGGAAATGGACAGATCATATGCTGCAAAGATTTTCCTCTAGTGGACTAAGTTTATATATTTAAATAAAGCAAGCAATCTTAATAAGATAGTGTGTGTTGTGTGTGGAGGTGCGCCGGGGTGCGTGGAGCAGGCGGCGCGGCTCGTGGGCGAGCGCGGCGCGCAGCTGTCGGTGGCGGCGGCGCGGCGCGTGCCGGCGCTGTGCGCGCTCTACGAGCACGCGGGCGGGGAGCTGCACGCCGCGCAGCAGCGCAACTACGCCAAGGTGACGCGCCCACTCCCCTCCACTTGTCAGTCACTGCCATGGCCTCCTTTACTGTGTATTACTCCCCCCTTCTCTGCCCCCACCTCCTCTTGAAATTATACAATGTACCAAATTATGTTTTGATTATAATTATGTCTTGTAGGATCCTCGACATTTAGTTTTACTACGTGGGTACAGTCTCAAAGAGCGACCCCCGAGCCCTGCGCCACCTCCCGCCCCTCTGCCGCCTCTAGCACAGACAGAAGTATTTGGGTAAGCTAAGTGTTGTATGAGTGGAAAATAAAAAAAAGTATAGAAAATATCACCAGTATTAAGATATAAGTACCAGGACTTCATAATTGTATAGGATGTTATGTTGTTTTTATAAATATTTATCATCTGTTTCCTTGGACAATGGAAATGAAGATGTATAAAGTATGTAACTAAATTAGTTATAATATTTGTTTTTTAGTGCATAGAAAATTATCAGGAAGCCATATTCAATGAGATCTGTCCACTAATAATCAAATAGGCCTAATGATAAATAAAACTTGGCATCTCTTTCTTTCTAACTCAATAAGAAAGAGAGCGATATATGTATCTTTCTATCTCATTGTAACCTATACATTTTTGTATTTGTGTCTCTTACCTGTCGTTTTTTTCTTTGCATCTGGTTTGAAATCGCAATGATTCTAAAGAAATTTCACTTCAATATATATATGTCTAACTACTCCAAGAGGCTATTGTGGCGCAGTGGGACAGTATTTGACTCTAGTGTATGGGTTCGATTACCAATCAGGGGAATGAGAGGGGTTTCAGTAAAATTAATATTGAAAAAAATATTTCCTCATTCTGGTAAGATAAATCGCTGTGAAGCTGCAATGTATATATATAGTTATTTTACTTTTTTTAATATCATTTTTTTTAAATATGTTATTAATTTAAACCATTTCAGTCAAGCCCGCACCGCAGTACCACAACAAAAAGTACCACAGGTTCAATTCCCGAGGGGCACAGTTGGTCCAGTTAAGAGTAACTTCTTACCGCCTCCTCGTCAAGCTCCGTACAATACTAATTCTGCCTTGTTGTCACAATTAGCTCAACCATCTTACCCACCACCTCCTACCCAGGTATTACATTTTTAATATATTTATTGTATTTCTTTATATACTTGAGAAAATGAAGCATGGGCTTAAATTTTATTTTGGCAATGAAAATTAGGGTCTAATTACCCATGATTGCATTGCTTTAGCTTTGTATAATTTAGTACTGTTCACAGTATTATTTTCTATATGTGAGCATTATCAACCAGGATATGTAAAATTTAGTATTTTCATTTCTTGGGTTTAGTAACAAGGCAAAGTGCGGCGTTGAGTTCCGCCATTCAACACGCAATGCCTCAATTCGGCGGAAAGTGGGGAACAGAATTGTTGAACGAGAATGGAGTGTCTTCACACTAGGTTCTCTGGTTTCCTCTGCCTACCCTACTACATGCGGGTTACATTCACGCTGTAACCCGCAAAAAAAGAACAATATTTTGTTTTATTATTAATTATGGTATCAATATTAATAAATACATTAGATTTTTGGTTATCCATACAAATTATAAGTCATTTTATTCCTCGTTTTCCCAGTCAAGTATCCAGCGCATGGTACAACCAGGTCCGTCCAATGCTGGTGTAAATGTACCATCCTCTCAGGGAGTACCTGTTGGCAACATTGGGATGGGAATGCAGTCTGCTCAGGGTGTGGGTTCAGTTCCCGGCGTGGTCAACGTGAACCCTCAAGGAGTTGGAGCTGTGGGGGTGTCTTCAGTTTCTGCACCTCTTCAGCGTACTTATATATGGAGTGGTGTACTTGAGTGGATGGAAAAGGGGAAGGCACCGGGAGATCAGAAGATTATCAGACAGCTGCCTTGTCAGGTAATTTTGATTCTATGGTTGTAAAGTAATATTATTTGACTGATAATCACGACTAGTACCAGATGTAGATAAAATTATTCCCTAAATTTTTTTAAAGGTTTCAGCTAATTCTAAAGAAGTTGAACCAGAACTTAAAGCAGACACTTGGCCCAACAAGCTGCTGATGCAATTGATGCACAAACAGCTGATTAGCAACATCGGCGGGCAGTACTTGAAAGACAGCAAGTCGGTGCTGTTCCACCTGCAGCAAAACGAGGCGCTCGATGCGCTCACCAAGGTCATGGTGGGCGGCTTCGTGAGTACTCCCCATCCTCTCACTCTAACTCTCTCACACTGCCATCTCTCTGTCTCTCTTTGAGCGTGTATGTCTATATGCTGGCAGGCCGGCTGCGTGCACTTCTCGCCGATGCCATCTCCGCCGCAATGCGACATCAAAGTGCTGATCCTGCTGTACACCCCCGACAAGAAGGCGTACTTGGGCTTCATCCCCAACAACCAGGCTACGTTCGTGGACCGCCTGCGCAAGGTGATCCAGCAGCAGAAGCTGAGCAAACAGCTGCCGATGGCACAGCAGCAACAGCAGCAGCAGCCGGGCGGCGGCATGCAGTTGCAGCAGCAGCAGGGCAACATGCAGCTGCACGCGCTGCAGCAGGGCGGCGCCAAAGCGGGCGCGCGCGCCGTGCCGCTGGACGGGCTGGAGGCGGCGCGCCAGCAGAACCTGGAGAAGATCCAGCACCTGCAGCAGACGCTGGAGGCGGCGCACCAGCAGGAGGCGCAGTTTAAGTCGCAGATGGACATCATGTCGCACCTGCATGCGGCGCAGCAGCAGGAGCAGCACTACAAGCAGCTGGAGGAGCAGCGCAAGCACCAGCTGCAGCTGCAGCAGCAGCAGCAGTTGCAGCAGCAGCTGCGCAGCGCCGCGCCGCGCCTCATGCGGCCGCACCTTCCCGCGAACCCCGGACTGCGACATCTGCTGCAACAGGTGACCACCACACTGACACGCGACACCTACACACCTAAACAGACAAACGTCCACGTGACACGTACTACAGCAGATACTCACACCTGCCTATCAATCCAGGTCTGTACACCTGGTATGTGCAGCAAGTGACCATCACACTGTACTGACACACTTACACTCACACGAGTGGGAGCGTATGTGATTGTGTGCGTTCACAGTCACATACACTTGCGCTTGTATGTAGAGGGCGCACGGCCCACACTACTTGTGTATATAATATAGATGTAAATATATGAGATCATCAATGTTAGATAACCTAGCGTTAGATTGTATGTAACCATCAATCATTCATAATCATCATCATCATCATCATCAGCGCTTGTCACTTATAGCTGACCTACTTACCAGCGACCTGTACTTCTCGCTCTCGTTGTGTAACTAACACTACTGGTTTCACTACTGTCTCTAGTCCCTCCCCGCATGCTCACACTCTCTATCACCTCGTCATTGTGGAGTCATCTGAGCAAGATACACCATACTCTGAGTCTATGTACTGTATGTTATCCGAAGACACTTGAGTATGAGTATGAGCGTACCCCCTCCACATTGACGACCTCTAACGTCTCTCTGACTGTCTCGAGCGACGTCAGCACACGGTCACGTCACACGATGTGACTAGCTCGCCGCTCAACGCGCTCAGCGCTCGCCGCTCAACGCGCTCAGCGCTCACCGCTCACCGCTCACCGCCCGGTGGTCTGTTGCAGCAGCAGCAGGCGGCGCGCGGCGGCCGCCCGCACCCGTGAGCGCCGGCGCAGGCTAAGTACCGCCCCCTACCGTCCTGTACCGTCCTGTACCGCACAGTACCGCACAGTACCGCACAGTACCGCACTGTACACACCACACGCTTGCCGCTTACCGCTCGCGCTAGTACTCGCACCGCACTAACCGCGCCTTCCCGCATCACTAACCGCACCTCACTAGAGTAGAGTAGCAGCAGCAGCAGTGCTCAGTGAATGACGCGTCCCGTTACCGCAGCAACCGCAGTACCGCGCGGCCGCGGGAGTGGCGGGAGTGGGAGGAGTGGGGGGAGTGGCGGGAGTGGGGGCGCGCGGCGCCGCGCAGGCGCAGCAGTTCGACGACGTCAACTCCTACGACTTCCTGTAGACTAAATAAATTATATAAAACTATAGTATTTGTTTTTCTTTGTAACCTACAGTAGATTTTCATTAGATCTAATAATTTCTTATAAATCGTTTTCATTTCTAACTTAGTAATTGTTTAACTTTAAATTTTAGTTAAAGTTAAACAATTATCTAATGACATATACAACAAATATCTAATAATATATTATAAAAGAAAATATAATTAAAAAACAAAATCACTTAAAATCTACGTAACTACGTTTCGTAGCACAGATTAGTCAGAAAAATAAAAAAAAAAGTATGTATATAATTTATTTTACATAATATTTTATCTGTCTTTTTTCTTATGTTTGGACTTCTTGTGTTTAGATTTATGTTTTTTACTCTTTTTCTTTTGCTTCTTCGCTTTAACTTCTTTTGCTTCGACCCACGAGTCTGAGCTGGAAGATGAGTCGTCCTTACTAATTGCATCTTTTTTTCTAAACATTGGCCTAAAGTCACTTGGTACTTCTGATTCTAAACGTTTTTGCAAATTTTCTGGTATTTTTGGTCCATACACAGTCTCTTGATCTAAAGACATAGGCTCTTCAGTTTTGTCGTTTACTTCAACTTTATCTTTACTATCTTTTTCTTTATCATTTCCGTTAGATTTTGTCACATCCTCAACCTTTTTGCTTTCAGACTGTCTTCTCCAGGAATTTAGTTCATCAAAATCAATATTAGCAAATATGCCTCTCGGTGGGGAGAGGTTTCTTTCAACATTTTTTGGTTTATCTACAAAGTCTGTATAATCTGCGTCCCCTTCTACATTTTTATCATCAGCCACGTCCTCTTCACTGTCACAAAGAAATATTGATTTGTAAAGGTCCATTTTGTCAAATTTTTCTATCGTCTGTACTACTTCAGCTCCTTTATCGTTCTCTTTTAAATCTTTCTCAGATTCTTTGAGAAATAATTCAGCGACTGTCATTCTTTTATTAACACCAGTAGTTATTTCACTTGGTCTAATTATTTCTGTATTTACTTTAGTTTCTTTAGTAATATCTTTTTTGTTATTATTACTAATATTATTTTTAACTGGATCTATATTTAGTGATTTTGAGCCGCTGAATTTGCTCTGTTCTTTTGCAAAGCTTTCTTTGTCGTGCACAGATGTTTCTAGATACGAGAATATCGAATAGGACACTTTAGGTTTATCTTCTTTTGGTTGTGGCCTGAAAATAACAAAAATATATAATACCTATAATAATTATTTTAAATATCTTTTAACTAAAACTACATTTTAATGTTATGTCATTTTTCGATAAAACATTTTTTTTATCTTTAATTTAAGTCATATTCATGGAAAGGGATATTTAAACTAGAAGTACTGCTATTAAATACTAGTATTCGTTCAAATAGCATTTTTACCCACAATCACGTACAAGCAAAAATGCAACACATAATAGTGATTGGAATCTCCAATTCAATACGATAGAGGTCAATATTATATCTAACAAAAAAAACATTTAAATAAAGTTATTTTTTCAAATAGCACATGGCAATAATTGAAATAAATAAGTTACCTGTCTCCACCCAGTTCCGGTATATTAAATCGTTTAGCAACAAGCGCTTCCGGCCGCCATGTTGTTTGTCTCCGGGTTATAACGCCATATGCTCCTATTTTAGCTGCCTCAATCTGCTCTGGAGTCGCTAGACCGTAATTGATGGAACTTTTAGCGACTGCGCTCAGTGGGTTTAGGGCATCATCTGGTTGCGACGCGTGTGTAAATCTAGAAAAAAAATTTTTTGAGAGATTTATGTATTTTAAGTATATTTATGATTAGAAGAAAATATACTGAAGTAAATATTATGAAATTAATTAAATATTAATTATTAATTGGACGTACAAAGAAGGTATTATATATCAGGTATTATTTCATAGTTACAACAGTAAATAAAATAATATAAAACCCACTAATTACCCGTTTTTGTAGAAATTACGAAAAATCGTACATAGAACTCCCCTGTACTTCGTATAGAATTTTAAAAAGTAATGAAAGAATTTTACATATGAACTTATTTTCACGTACCTATCCCCAATAATTCCCGACAGTGGTCTATATAACTTGGCCGCTTGCTCAAACTCCACCATCTCTCTGTTCCTCTCCCACTCACTCAACCTGTCCATATCGACGTCTCTCTCTAACACCTTGTTCTCCAAGTACTTCTCATATCTCATCTGTTTCTGGGGATCACTCATAAAAGGTCTGAACACATTTATATCTTTTCCTGTATCTTTTATAGATATGAAGTCTAATTCTTTATTATTATCTTTTTCTTTTTCATTTGACACAAAATCTATGGTTTTACCCAGAATTTTGGTTACATCTGTTTTTTGTGTAGGTTTTTGTGTGGCTTTTGTTTGTGTTTGGGCCACTTTTGTTTCTCCTAGCAGAGCTCCTCGCGCTTCCGCTGTTAGTTCGTGGCGGCCGAGACCTGGAAATAAGTATAGTAACTATGACAACTTTATTTCTTCTTTACAGAGGTAAGCATTGGGTGTCATACCAGCATAATACATACATAGCTTCACGCTGTATCCCGTATATAGCAGGATAGGCAGAGGGAACCTAGTGTTAAGACACTCCGTTCCCCACCATATATGAGTTATATAGAATCAAAATCAATATGTATTTTACATGTTTTACAGTGAATTTGACTTTTTTTCCTTTCTTATTTGATATTGATCTAAAATTTTAGTCTGGATTACATCATCACATTGTCGTCTTTAACAAAGACAGTAAAGCACTAACAACGTTATTTTATATTTACTATTTTTCCATATAAAAATTTCTTTTAGTCATATTTTTGACAAATTGTCACCTTTGATTCTACACAACTATTATAAAATATTAAATTCTTACCCTGGTCCCGTTGCGGGGTGTCAGTGGGTTCGAATCTCGACCGGCGGTGACCTGCGAGCGCAGGGGTGAAGTCCCGTGGTAACGCGGGAGGCGGATACGATGGAATTGATGGTAACGGGTTCGATGCTTCCACGAAGCCGTCTAGTACCTGTTAATGATTGACTAATAAAAACAAATGGAGTACAACTAATTCTATAAAATTGATGATTTTATTGTGACATTAGAAATATTTAACGAGAAAAAGCATGAAATTATCTCTATTTAACTATAGTGCCAGGTAACATTTCAGAATTCATACACCATATTCAATACTTTTTTCACGCTAAACAAGTAATGAGAGAAATTACAAATGCGACTATGGCTCACATTAACAGTTTTTTTGACATTTTTTTTAGTTTTCTCTTTTTCGGCGCCTCCGATAGCAAAGTCGTAGTGTGACATGTCCTCGGTGGCATAAATATCTTCGTCATCTGCTTCGAAGGCACCCACGCCAAACGCTTGCCCTCTTATTGACACCTAAAAATAAATTTGAAATTAATGCATATAAAAATTATAATAATCAAGGCACTTGTGACACTTTTCTAAAAGGTACAATTGTGGCAATTTCTTTTTTGATTTGTTTACTCGTCCACTACAGACTCATTATTAGCATTATAGGACACTATTGTCCTCGTAAATGCGTTAATAACGCATTGCGTAATGACGTATATGTCACTTTATATAAACATGGATGTCTAATTATGGTAGTGTGTGTAATATTTATTTTATTAATATATGTTTATGCATTATTTAAAAAAAAATGTTAGAATTCTGCACTCCTTCTCTACATAAACTATAAGTGTGCCAAGTTCCATGCTCCTCCGTCCGCGTAATTTTCATAAAAAGGGATCTAAAGTTATTACCTCACATATTTATATACATATGGATATTTTCAAAACTGACAAACAATGCATAGCCAAGACTACAAAGACATAGAAGAAAATTTGTTATTTAGGTAACTTAGGCAACCCAGACAGCACTAGGAAATTTCGGGAAACTCCTACAGGAATGGGAAAAAACGTGATTCTATGTTTGACAGTTCTATGAGATTTTTTGTATTGTATATTATTAGAATTATTTGTTTTTTTTTTATTATGTAATTAAATTAATAGTATGTTAGAACAGATATCATTACCATTATTGAAAAATATCGAGATAATGCACATTTATATATAAGACTGAAACGACTGTCGTGGCCCAAAGGCACAAGCATGCGACTTTAAACGCAACAGGTTGTCGGTTCAATTCCCACTTCAGGAAATGGAATTTTTCATTTCCTGGGTTTGGTAACAAAGCAAAGGCGTTGAGTTCCGCCACTCAGCACGCAATGCCTCAATTCGGTGGAACGTGGGGAACAGTGTCTTAACATTAGGTTCTCAGGTTCCTTCTGCCTACCCTGCTATATGCGGGATACAGCGTGAAGCTATGTATGTATGTACTAAAAATAATAAAAAAAACACCTTTTTGCCTTTCTCCTTCATAATCAAATGACTTCCAGACCTTCCTTCTCCATACTCTCCTACCAAATTACCTAACACGGAGTGTCGAGAGAGCCCCTTATAACCAATTCCGAATTTATCGTTTTTATGCTTAAGAATATAAGGTTCATAGTCGTCTGGCGCAAATAACGTATCATATTCAAATTCTGAATCTGAGCTGTCTGATTGTGTTGGTTCCTGGGGACAAAATAAATTATTACATATTTCAATAGAATTTAAAAAAGTATATATTTTTTATTCAATAAAAAAATTAAGTTTCACGCTTTTTTGTTCCACCACTTAACACGCTATGTTTTATATTCGGGTTGGAAGCGGCGAATGAAATGTATTGACACTAGGTTTATGTATGGTTCATTAAAAACATATATACAAAACCAATAAAAAAAAAATTAAATATCTCTATCTCTCAAAATGGATGGTCGTTTGGGAATTATCTAGTCATAAAAATCTCTATATATCAAATATACTGTATGTTGTCATTGTCATCATTAAGCATATTGAGGCTCTTGGGCTCACAAGAATTAGACTCCCAGTCCCAGATAGCAATATTTATAACATTATATGTAACTGACTATATTGTAGTTATAATGTGTAAATAATATAAATAGCTTTTTCTCAAACCTCTCGCATTTCCGTTGGTAAATAACATCCGTACACTTTATGTTGATCTTTAGCTTTCTTCTTCTCTCTCCTCGACACTCTCTCCCCCACCCCCTGTCCTGGTCTCCAGCCCATGTTACGCAGCATCTTCACAGCAGCCGTTTCGTGTACTGCTCGAATTATTTGTCCTAAGACAGGCTCACCTATAAAATTATTACACATGGACTTTAAGTTATTATTTGAAATATATATATTTTCATGTATAAGTAAAAATATCATAGTTGGAATACTGAGATGAATTTTACAAGAATTTTCACTCTTTTTTTGATAGGGTACTCAGATAGAACCCAGTTTCAAGACTCTCCCTTCTCTGTGTTCTGCACAAATTCGAAACAATTTGTCTAATGTAATAACATTGTATGCCGCACTTTATCTTAACAGGTAATTAAAAATAATTTCAAAATATAATTGTATCTTAAGTGGGAATCAAACCCAAAACCAATCTTTACAGACAGATATTGTCACTCTGTTATGATGGCCCAAGTTTATAATGATGACAAAATTGTATCTCTAAATAGTTTCTCAACACACAATAAGTTCTGTTCGACAGTTTATTTCAATTTTAATAAACATGAATGAAAACATTTTTTTATGTCACTATCCATCAGTATTCTTCCTTCAGGTGGGTCATATAAGCATGTCCCGCAAGGGGAAGTATTAAGAAACTGTGAACAAGGCAAAACACTTGTTACTTATGTAGACACCATAACATTTAACACTCCATCCTATCTGCCTGCTAGGGATAGGCCAAAATAAAATTAATATTTAGACTTAGACTTAGACTTACCAGGTATAGGTCCATCATGAAAGCTTTTTTGATGTGGACGCTTTTGACCAGAAAAATCATTTTTAGTTTGCAAATGTCTTGGAGCAATACCAAACTCTGAACGGTCTTCATCATCCATGAAGTCTTCTGGTCTTTGATTCTGCAGGAGGAAGTAATTTTGTATAAATATTTTTTATTAATATATTTCCCCTAATCATAATTTTGGATTGTAATCACATAATCCAAAATTATGATGTACCATAGGACTGTTCTGTTTTTTTAAATAATTAGACAAATATGAAATTTTAAGTTTAAGTACAATCATGAAGTAAAGTTTTATCATACCATCATACTGTATACTTTTTGTTTCTTAATATAACGACAATTTTATGTATATTCAAAAAGTATTAAATTTTCTTACAGACACTTGAGCTTTATCCAAGCGAGAGCTCTTAAAATTACTAGGTGTCCATCCTTCAGGTGTGCCCACTGTATTACCAAAACCTGCTGAGAAACCTCCAGTAAAAGCACCATGGAATCTTCGTCTACCATGTGCATCAACAGCATACTGGTCTTGTTGCTGCTGATATTTTCGTTTTGATGGAACTTCATCTGCAATTAGAAAATCACAATATTTTAGATTTATATTAAAAAAGAAGGAATGAAAATTACAAATATTACGAATAGGAATTGAACTCAAAAAAATCGCGATAAGAATGTTTTGTAGTTTCAGTTATGTGTGAACGTGAAATACCTTCTTCGAAAGGTTCCAACGGGGTTCCGTAGCGTATAATATTTTCTTCATCTGAATCGTCAGTCATTTTGTATATCTTAATATTTCACCCATTAATATATTAAAAATACAAGATTTAAAGACATACAGACGAAAAATTCGGTA
Organism: Philaethria dido; assembly: GCA_033558755.1. Classification (NCBI taxonomy): domain Eukaryota; kingdom Metazoa; phylum Arthropoda; class Insecta; order Lepidoptera; family Nymphalidae; genus Philaethria; species Philaethria dido. The sequence continues at coordinate 18,792 of JAKGSA010000669.1, forward strand.
TTTTTTTTTTAGTTATGATTTGACACTTGACAAAGCTAATTTGTCAAAATCAAATGACATTAAGTAATCGTCTAAAATCCATAAAGCAAAATTAAAATATTAGATAAGTAACGGCATTATTGCATGCGAAGATGTGAAAACCAAATTAAATGGAATATTTATATTAAAAGATTAGATTTTTTTATATCAAGCATCAATAAAGATAAGAAGATAAAGGATTTCTGATTTAGGAATCATTTATTCTTTATTCCTACTTCCAGCAATTATTTTCAATTTTATATTAGTACACTAACGCCACGCATTGTATACACAGTTCGACGAAATTGAAATATTATTTTTTAGATATTTAAGATTATTTTTTTATTTAGGATTAACACTTATTTTTACAAGAAAGCCTCTACTATGAGGCCACAGTAATGCATATGCAAAACTACCTTTAAAAATGTTATCTTCATAATAAAAATATAATGAAGATTTTTTTATGAATAACTATTTTGACTGAATTGCTTTTTTAATTACCTATCATGTTTAAAAGTAAAGTCCACAGCAGCATTTAATATCTATCGCCAACAATTGTATTATTATACAATGCAGTTTATGACATTAATGTCTGAAAATAAACCTTTACTGTAATTACATTTACAAGAACAGTGAGGCCACTGTTGCTTCATAATTAATTTCAAACATTATTTCACAGGCACATTTCTTATATTTCTTTAATTTAAAATTTGACCTGTACTTATGCAGTCAAAGTTCATATTATGAAGAATATAATGAATAACATAATATGAATAAAAAGCTTATGTAAATGCTATCGTCTATTTTAAGTGAAAATTTAGTAACCCTTCCATAAATTGCTAATACAATAAAAAAACATAATTTACATGGACTAGCAATATTGAGAAATAAAATACAATTAACATATAATATCACAGATAATTAAATAATATAAATACAAAGAAAATCTATTACAGAACCAGATATATCATGACTTATCACCTAATAGCTCCAAAACCAACAATTTTTTCATCTGTAAGCATTTCTTCAATAACATGTTGTAGCTTGCTAACAGTTCGGAATCTGTCATCACCATTCAAGCAAGTAAGAAGCAGTCTATTAAAATGAGGCCGAGATGTATTAACATCTTTAGGTATAGGATATAACAATGGGTTTTCATTGCCAGCAAGTATGTAGCAGGCAGCCCATAAATTATGATCACTTAAATGGTGTCTGCACATATTTTCAATGGAGAATGTGAAGCCAGGTCCTAAGACTTCTCTAGTATATCGTTTGTACCAGTCAGGCAGATCTTTCTTTGGTGATATATGTTTGTCTAACACAACTACATCTTCCAAGTCAACAAATGTTATTTCATCTTTCTCATTTGCCACTATGTTATCTAGCGACCAATCCATTAGGTAAAAACGAAATCTGTAATTTAATTCAAATAAGAATTAATAAATAACCTTTTAATGAAAAAATATTATCTTCATAATAAAAATATAATGAGGTTTTTTATTAATGATTATTTTGATAATTGCTTTTTCATTACCTATCATGTTTAAAAGTAAAGTCCATAGCAGCATTTAATATCTTCTGGGCATATTTTAATTTTTTGTGCCACTCAATGTGATGTAGTGCTGACAAAGGTTCTCCTTCATGGGCTACTACTTCTAAGCGACCACATACTCCTGCAAATGCTGGGACTGGCCAACCTTTTGATTTCTGTATCACCTGTCATAATAAGTAAAATATTTTTTATAATAAGAAGAATGTAATATAAAAATTACTTTATATAAATGCTTGATGTCCCACCTGCAGTATTATTGGTTCAGGATTAATACTAAGCATAGTCCAAATGTTTAACATTTCTAATTTGTAGTTACCCTTGCCACTGTTTATTATAGGACTTAGCAAATCATGTAGACTGTAAGTATAAGGGCATAACACTAGTCCTTTTCTAGGTTCAATGTCAGGTGAGGATACATTATATTCTATAACTTTTAATACTTTATCATCAATGGTTGTAGCATTAAGTAAATGTACTGGTTTACAATCCTCTTTCAAATTAAATTCTTTACATAGCTTTTCATCAAATTCAAGAAATTCCCAATCGTGAGCCAATTTTTTTAGCACAACACGTCGCGGACGGTCTGACTTTGTATAGCCATAGTAAATATTTTTAACATTGAAAATGCTCGACCAGTGAGACGAGTCGAGTATTATTTGGCTTGAGTACAACTCAGGGCACACGGATATACCATAGCACGCAGGGCAGCGGTACAAATCAGTAAGTTGCATTATTTGTGGACCTTTAAATCCTCCAAATAACAAAATTGAAGCGTAAAATGATAATGAAAATACTAATACTACTAGTATTATTCGTTTACAAAATCTGCGTCTTAATAACATTTTTTTATATATTTTGTCGTTTATTCTCGAAAGTAAACTACGACAACGCATTAACAATTTTGTTATCCATAATTATTCTAAATTACTAGTAAGCTAAAACATCAAATTGTTATTTAAAATATTTCATAAACACATTTAATATTTATTTGTTCACTCATATTTATTATTTTATAATAAACTTTTAATTCAAGTTATTGAAAAAATAGCAAATCATATATTATATCATAATAAATGACGTCAAATTTTAAACCTCCGCAGCTCGTGCGATTTAGAAAACACAACAATGTACATCAGCTGTTCGAATAACAGATTATATTAGGAATATATATTAGGATATT
>JAKGSA010000669.1:21642-86362 GCA_033558755.1 Philaethria dido
AATATATATATATATATATATATATATATATATATATATATATATATATATTGCACATAATTATACACAGACATTGAATATACTTTTGTGTTATATAAATAAATGAAAATTAAATATTTATTTTGACAAATATTTTTTATGATTCCAATTTTTGCTATTGGTTAAATATATATACACATATTTTTAATGATCTGTTTTGCGTATGTCTAGTAAAATTCGCACTTTGTGTCAAAGTCACTGTCAGTTGCAAAATCTTGTTGATGTTATTGTCTATCGACTATCGACCCATGAAATTTTATATTTCAATCTAAAAGTGTTTATTTTATTCTAATTACACTTTATTAAACGAAAAAAATAATAATAATACTGCACGCTTCTGTCATGAAACACACCATACGTTTTTTTTAAATCAATTATATTTATCTAAAATAGCAAAACATAAATATTGTAACGCAAAGTGTAAAACAATTTTTTCTGTGATTTGACAACAATGGATCTTATTTCATGTTTAGTCGACAATTATATAGCAAGCTTATATGACATGATTGGTGAGTACTACTTTTAATATTTTTGCATGTTAAACTTTAGTACATAGTTTCATTATATGTATAAATATTTCATCATATAATTAATGGGCTATTAGAACATAATATACCACGTAAGGAAATATTTTCCTTCCCTTTAAATAAACTATAAAATAAACTTTACTTTTTCCATTTTATTTTGGTGGTCGGAGTTTCAAAGAAGAAAACTTTACAAACAGTTTCTTTTAAGTAGGTTTGATCTTGTTATGTTTTGCATTTCCATAATGGACGTTTTGATATTTTTGAAACATGAAGTAATGATTGAGTGATCTATAATCTACTGTATGCTTTCTAGAACTATCTTCAGTATCTTTTTAAGACATGATTTGAGCACAGCAAAGATAGTTATATAAATTTAAACTACAACAATATGGTGGACATTAATGGGTATTTTAAATTTTTAGCTCTAAAAAATGATTGTCCTGATATCTACAATCAATTAATCTATGGAATGCATAGGTGGTTTGTCCCTATATAGCCACTTTATAATATAATATATGCTGACTATATTAGTAGATGCATTAACATACTAGATTCTGACCTTCGCAATGAGTATAGCCCTTTGTGCATAATTGTATGTGAAACATATGGTACTTCCAATTCATTATTATGAAAAATATTCTATACTTCTTCTCTACATTAATTATGATTATGCTGATTTTCTACCTACCTATTATTTTCGTAAGAAGGGGTAAAAAGTTATTCCTTATATGCATTTTGAGTAATTCAACTTTAACACACTATATCAAACTACTTTGGACATATTTTAAATACAAATTGTTTATCAATATAATATAATATTCATAATAAAATTTGATTTTAGGTCCGTATATCTCTAGTCTCCTAGCATGAAACCAAAATTGAAATTATAGCTCATTGTTTTACATTATTGTTGCCATTTATATAGATGCTAAATACTAACATCATAAAATCGTTAAAGTTTAGGCGTCACCTCAACCCTATTTGAAATAAAAATAGCTTTATGTCATATTAAAAAACTGTGGGAGGTCTATAAACATGTTAAGAGCCCAAAAGACATATTCTGGGATAATCACATCTGGGCATCCCATCGAATTTGAACACGTGGATAATTTTTCAGGCAAAGGGTTAAATTAACATTGTAAGATTTGCTTACATTGACACAGATTATCTTAAGAAACTTAAGAATAGGCCGGCGACGCACCTGTAGCTCCTCTGGTGTTACACGGGGCCGTGGACGGCGGTGATCACTTACCATCAAGTGACCCGAACGCTTGTTTGCCTTTTCCTTTCCATAAAAAAAAACAAAAACGTTTTAAAATAAAAGTTGGTTGGCTGTAGTTGCACGTGAGCGTGTTTAAAGTCATGCGGCGAGTTATTACGCACTGTCGACAAGTTGCCGGCGACACATAACTTACACTGAAAAATGGAAATAGAATCCCGTAAAGTTATGTGGGATTTATCTAGTGACGAATATGCAATTCATAATAATAATATACTTGCATTTTCTGTCGCTCGGCTAGTCTTTTGGCCCTAGTTGCCTATGTTTTGGTCGCCGTCGACCAAGTTGCCGGCGACTAGTCCACAGTGCGTAATAGCTCTTAGGTACTGTTGACGTTGTCATAATGTTGGAAATAAAAAACAAGTATAAGCATTATTAATCTGGTAAGACATAGAGCGGCGTAGAGTTCCGCAACTCAACACATAATGCCTCGGGTTCGGGCAAAATGCAGACAGAAGTAAGAATTATATGTTGTGCTGTTATAATTGTTTATTTTAAAACCACAGTTAACGTCTTATTTATGGTATATTAAAATCAAAAATGAAAATAGTCCTTACTTTCATCCTCGTGAAAGTTGCCAGTACTTCATTTCATTTATAATAAATGTTTGTATTTGTAATGTTTAATGCATTTTCTCGCTCTCTTGCAGAAAGCGATGGTTGTTATTATATATAACTGCTAATGAAAAATAAAATTGTTTTTTTAGGATAAACATATAATGCCTGTCGTGGCGCAGAGGCACAAGCGTGTGATTGTAAACGCGACAGGTTGTGGGTTCCATTCCCACTATAGGAAATGTTAGTATATTCATTTCCTGAGTTTGGTAACAAGGCAAAGCGCGGTGCTGTGTTCCGCCACTCAGCACGCAATGCCTCAATCCGGCGGAAAGTGGGGAACAGAGTGTCGTAACACTCAGTTTCTCAGGTTCCCTCTGCCTACCCTGCTACATGTGGGATGAAGCATTCAGTTAAAAATAAAGAAATATAATATTGTTTGAGCAATATTGTCAATAATATTGCTATGAGGGTGTGCCGTTGATTGACCATGATGATTATAGGCTTGAATCACAATGGAGGAAATGCTTATGTTTGAATCGATTACGTTTCCTCCAATCCTGCAGAATTAAATTTACGTAATTCTACACGGATCGTCACTAGGATTTTCAAAAGGGCACAAAATAGAAAAAACAATGAACCTTCCCAGTCCATTTTGGTGAAATAGAAATTAAACCAAGACTCATTAATAAATACATCTATCACACTAAGAAATCTTCAAAATTGATATTATTTAAAATTTATACCAATATGAAATCTTACAATAGTAGTTTTGTTTCTATAATGGTTTCAGCGAAGTGAGGCATTGAAACTGTATCAATTACCACTTGACCTTACAATGAATATTTTTCATACTTAACTGTATATTAGGTATAGTTTGTTTATAGTTCGAAGTAATAAAAGCATGCTATGCTGTGTCCTCGTTGTGCGTTCTCTATCGCATATATCACGGGGAGTGTTCTGGGGAATTGTTTGACCTGATTCCTGCCGCAGGATTTTCAAACCGCACAGTACGCCACAAGCTTAAATACCATCCACACCACCTGGATGCGTGGCACTCCAGTACTGTGCGGTTTCGAAGGAATTTCCTTCCACGTGCCACTGAACTGTGGAATGGCCTGAGTGGGCGGCGGGGATCACTTACCATCAGGTGACCCGAACGCTCGTTTGCCTTGTCCTTTCCATAAAAAAAAAAAAAAAAAAAAAAAAAAAAAAAAAGCTAATTAAAAATAGAATATTTTTTTATTATGAGGCCTGATTAAATATACAACATTGTAAATAGATAAAAAATATATGTGAAACAACCTAAACACAGTTACAGTCATGAGCAATGCTCAGTTATTTTGAACACGTAATAGCAAATGGTTATTTTACATAATTATCTAGGTTTTAAGTTACCTTGACTGGAATAAAAATGCAGGACGTAGTAATTTATAGGAGCATCCAAAGACTATCATTATAGCTCGAGAACTCCTACAGTACCTCTCAAACTATTGCTTTTTAATGAAACGTTACTAAACTTTTGTTTCTTTTTGGTATACTGTATATATGTAAGTGGCAATTCGAAATAGGTATTGGTAAAGTAATTTAATTAGATACATTTGAACCGCTTATAAATAATTTGTTGTATAAATTATTTATATTATTTAATTGCATCACAAAATGCATAGCGGCTTTATATAAATTAGTGGTCCTGTTGACGCGCAAAGTACGCGTTACCTTGGCAACGTTTACGTCACTGTATAAAAAGTGTAAGTTAAGCACATTGTGGTGTAGGTTTTTATTAGGTGGTAGGAGGTTCGTCCTCCGACTGGCTCGCGACCACTATCATGTCAAAGACGAACCGAATATCTAATGATGTGTTCCGGTTCGATGGCATGTAAGCCAGATTTTCCCCTTTCCCACCCATCCTTTCCCCAAAATGTGGTGGTTCTGATAGTGGACTACTACATTGTCCCCCCTTCCATCAGTATCCTCTAGGTTGGCAACGCATCTACAACATCTCTGGTGTTGTAGATGTCTATGGGCGAAGGTAACCACTTACCATCAGGTGGTCCTTCTGCTCGTTTGCCGTCCGTTATCAATAAAAAAAAAAAAAAAAAATTATTATTTCGGTTATTATAATTCTAATTATCATGATTGCCCCTCTGCGCTTTTCCATATTAACTTCATCTGTGCAAAATTTAGAAATTTTTCAATATAAAGTAATCAAAAGTTTTCCTTTGCGTATTTATATGTAGATACTTGTTATTTTTTACATTTTGAGATTGATACTGTTTCTATTTTTGTGACTGATTCATATTAGTAATATAAAAATATTTTTCTAACAATCGACTATTGAAGTGCTTGATTGAATGTGATAATTGCGTGTGTGAAAAATCTACTTTGAGGAAAGTTCGATATGTTCGGTAGGTCTACTACTAAAAATTTCTGTATGATTTTGTAATAAATCGAAATATAACTATTTTCTTATAAATTTATAAATATTCACAGTCCTCTTCGCCAATTTTTTTGGCGAGGCATTTAAAAAACCTTTAGTTTACCGATGTTTTAAGTAGTATTGTGCTTATCGTACGGTTTTAAAACCTCATAATTGTGGTCGAATATCTCTTCTTTTTTTTATTTATAAAGGATGGCAAACAAGCAGAAAGACCACCTGATGGTAAGTGGTTCTTCGCCCATAGACATCTACAACAGGAGCTGTAAATGCGTTGCCGACCTTGTGTTCAGGTGGGAGGGGGAGGAAATAATGTAGTTGCCGCGGCAGGCGCCATCGGAACCACCACATTCTGGGAAAAGGATGGGTGGGAATAGGGATCACCATATACACAACATATTTTTACTTAGAAGCGAATCTATTTAGGCAAAGCTATCCTAGCCTTACCTCCTTTTTCTCCTCCTCGTTGATATAGGGTAATATAGAAGAGTTTACAGTATACCCAGATATCATCCACTGGTTTTAATGGAACCAGGCAAAGCTTTCCAGTAGACCTGTTATTAAATATTTATTTGCAATATATTATATCGAAAGGCGTCTACGGTCTAAGTCAATGTATGGACACAAGGTTCTCTATGTCAGCTCTGATAAATGCAAGAGGTTAAACAACAAGAACTTAAATATTTTTTTCGTTCCGTCATTCAAGACAGTTGTTAATAACGGACAGGAAGTAAAGACGGGTGTTATCCATATAATACTGCGTAATATACAATGAAAATATTAAAAAAAATGAAAATAATTAAAAGCATTTATATTCCAAGATTCTGTACAGGTCGTTGATATTATTGGTGGTTATTGAGATAGTAAAAAAAGTTTGAGAAACATTACAGTGAAGACCCGATGAAGTATTCCATATAAGAATATACATCTAAAAATATAATTACAGAGAGGGCAAAAACTGGTCGATTATAGGCCTCACCTGCGCCACGCAAATTGTCTGCCTGTTCGTTGACATTTGCGATCGAATAAAAAAATCCCATACATAGGTAACCTTCGATACCACACTTGCCACTTTTTATGGCGCTAGGTACTCGTAGATACGTTATTCCAATGTAGGTAACTCCACATATAGGTAGACACCTAACTGGTATTCAAATTTAAAATTCCTGTAAATATAATAATTATTATTGTAAAATATTAGTAAAATCGAATTGTAATAATTGTTAAATAGATATATTTATGTTTATGTTACAAGTGTTAGACAGATAATGTGCTGGGCTCAGCAAGCGAGCTCGGCTTAGTACTTTCGTTGACATCAAATCATTCTGGAACGAGCCTTCGCGTGAAACAAACGTTTTATTTTTAAATTATTTCATAAATTTCATATTTAATCTGTGCCGGTCATCGGGTTATCTGTGTTTAAATATTATTTAATCATGGTGGAGAATCAGTGTAAGGCTAGACCAGTGAAAGCTTACATAATGAGTGATTTATTAAAAAAGTTTGACTCAGAAGCGACAAATGATGTCGTAAAATTAGCGGTATCAGTCGTCGGTTTTTACATTGGCCTTTTCTATTGTAAGTATAAATCATTTTAAATTTAATATTTAACATTATTATATAATGTGAAAATAATAAAGAAATATTTTAAAACGTAAAGTATTGTCTGTGGCCGGTTCGCGGGTAAAGGCTTATTTTAAACTTTGTTATTGAATTTTAACGATAAAAGTAATTAATTCTTCGTTTTTTAATTAAAAAAAATATTTAAAAAAATAAATATATAAAAAAAAATTTTTTTAGAGGGAACAAAGGCCTATTACTTATGTTGTTAACATAATTGTCATATTTTCTTAAACTCTATGCAAATCTCTATCCAGATACGTTAAGAGAACTGAAATTGCATTTGAAAACAGATTTTCTGTTTTTCTTTTTCCCACTTTTTATATTTAATATAAAATTTATTCCTAATAATACTTACTTATACTTTTAACTAGAACATGTATAAAATAAATGTTGTATATTACAAAATAACATTAATTACACCATCGTTATCGATTTCTCAGCTTTTTGTGTGAGAAATTAACAAAAAGTTATATTTGCATAAAATCTATTAATTAGGTATGAACATGGATAGCATATTTTGAAGCGCATGGGACTGATTTCGTAGAACTGATGGAAGGAAACTATAATTACACTGCCAATATTACGATGTTCTTATTAAAGTTTTTTTCTTCAATTTCTTAAAGCCAGTAAAAAAGTGTATGTTAATAAAGAAATAAGAATTATATTTTCGAAAAATGGTAATATACAGAAAATTCTTAAAAAGACAATGTCTCTATAGTAAACTATATGAGTGTATGAGTTTTATATTTCCAATGTTGAAGCTAAAAAAAGGACTTAACATATCGCGCCTTTGGAATTATAGTGTACCTATAATATTTAAAAAATATATTTTTTTGGGAAACGTTAATATAGATTTGTACATTTAAGTTTTTTGAAAACAAATATTTTTTTTAATCTATATTCTTGTTTTATTCAAAGTCCATAAAGATCGTGTTTTTAAGTCGTTTCGTGGCAAAAAATCTAAATCATTTTTTTTTTCACTATGTCCCTATAATTACTAAAGCTGCGATATTGACTATAGAAAAATACAATAGTCTATATCTAAATATTCAATTTTAACAACCGGTGGATCACATACAGGCCATATTTAACTTAATTTCTAGGTGTACCCCACGAAATATTGTACATTTTTCGTCAGACATTTACCACAGACCACTAAAGTGGTCAATATCAGCTCCTTAGATCCTAATCGGTTACCAGGCGTCTAGACGTGGTCTGAAAATTTCTTATTACAAGTTTGAAGAACTGTTCCAATAAGCGATACGTGTACCAAGTTATTTATTATATTATAATATTTTAATGTTTTCTTTTGTTATTATAAACCAAATAAATTCATCTTAGCTTACATAATTTCTATTAATTACAAACGATATTTACAGATTTTTATGTCTACCTCTTTTGTTAAATTTGATGAAAAAATTATGTCAAGTTTACTCACTTAACCAACCGCAAAGTTTTAAAATAGCTGATAAGCCTATATCTTGTATCAATAGGAATAAATTAGTGATTGGCTATCGGCGTTTCAGGTTAATTTTTAAAAAGATTGTCTTTTGACTTTTGGGTTTGAGAATCCCCGTTCTACAGTAGCATTATGAATCAAACATTTGTGACGCATTCAAATAAAGTGAAAGCTGGGTTTATACGCAGTATATCATTTAAGATAAGGAGTGATTTGCAAAGTGAAATGTAAAAAAAATATAATATAATTTGACGCCTGTCGACGCTTGTGCGTGCGACTATAAACTCGATAGGTTGTGGGTTCGATTCCCACTCTAGGAAATGTAAAAAGTTTAGTATTTTCATTTATGCAAAGTGCGGCGTTGAGTTCCGCCACTCAGCACGGAGAGCCTCAATTCGGTGGAAAGTGGGGAATGGAGTCTCTTAGCACTAGATTCTCAGGTCTCCTCTGCCTACCCTGTCATAGGCTGGATACAGCGTGAAACTTAAAAAAATATATATTTCCGTATGTACATACAACGTGATTGGTTAGAACAAAGAGGCTTAGCGTTATCTCTTTATAAAATTTTTGCACTTTCTTGATTGCAGAAAGGACAAAGAATTTTTCTTTGTGTATATCTATTAGTTACACAAAATCCGTTTGTTTTTAGGTCATGTTTGTCAAAATGTGGAAATTTTATTTGAGTCATGTGTTAATTAAAAAAAAAATATTCTGTTCTTTTTCGAATTTTGTTTTATATATTTTAGGTCATGTGAATATGAACAAACGAAAATTCGTGTACAATAATTCTACCTAGAATCTAAATTAAAATAACTTAATATTTCCTCGCAGTTCTCACGCAAGTCTTTCATTGTGTATGTAATGATATAACAATTCTATTCTTTCACTTTTTATATATTTTATTTATATTAGAGGCAATCGTGGCGCAGTGGAACAGTTAATGGTTGTAAACACAATAGTTCTGGGTCCCCAATCGGGGAACCATTATTTTTAATTTATTTTCATGTCCCGGTTGTGGTAAGATGAATTTTAACCATTTTTCATTTCATAAAAAATGAGTCAAGATTTTTCTTACTTTATGCGAAATTTACAGAAAAATATCCTAAAAATATATTATTTAGTATTTACTTATTATATGTACCTATTTCTTTCTTTCACTTTCTGTTCGACGATCAAGCAAAAGAAGCGGGTCCATTGCGCCAGGATGTATTTCTAATTTACTAAAACAAAAGTAATACTATACTTCATTCAACATGTCCGCTAACTTGATACGTTATACATCGAAAGTAACCACAATTACTTTGATTTCCCTTGTACTTTGTTGTTAGGAAACGCCTTTACAACCGCAGCCTATTGCGGCAATAAATTGTTAATTTATGTAAAGTGAAAATTTTTCAACTTGAAATATGAATAGGTTGATAAATTTGCATAACCCCATATATTTTTAAGTACTTTTTATAATAGTAATAAATAAAAAAGATATATTATAAATATTAGTGGCGAGGGGTGAAAATTTTAGTTAGGCAAGCCGGTAAATTAAGGAAAGCTGATGTATATTTAGGGAAGCCAGTATATATATGTAGGGAAGCCGATAATTTTTAGGGAAGCCGATATATTTAGGAAAAGTGGTATAGAATGTTAAGGTATTTAGTAATTTCACTACGGAATTTAGGCGATGATCTTGTTTTTGTTTTATGCCAGAGAATTAAAAATCTTCTGCCATTAAAAGTACAGGGTAAATTGCTTATAATCTATTTTCCTTAAGCATTTTTTAATGCACTTGAATTTTACCGCGTTTCATAATAACTTAAAAGAAAGAAAACCTATATTAGTTTTTTTAGTTAGTATGTATGTTGGTCAGACCCTGTAATCAAGTAATATAACAAAGTGCGTACAATTATACGCGGGAGAACTGGTTTAGTTGCTTATTACCCGACTTCAAAAAAAGAGTTCGCAATTTGACGGGTTTTTTTTGTCTGTTACTCTATGACTTTTGACTGGGCGACTTAAAATTGTAATTGAGCTTGCAAAAACACAAGATCAAGAAAGGTGGAGAGCTAAAAAAAAAAGTCGCCAGGAAAATATTGGGCATAAAATTGCAAAAAAACAAGCTCTGATATCTTAGAGACCAAAAAAAGGTCATCGCCAAAATTCCTTAGTAAAATTACTAAATACCTTCACATCCTTCTTCCCTTCCCTAAATATACCGGCTTGCCTGAACTACTAAAATTTTTACCCTCTGATGAGTCCCACAAATTTTATTAAAATATGGGGAGCAGTTTTTGAGTTATTCGTAATAAGTCTCTGTTTGGTATAATTTATTTGTATTTTGTTTTCTTTTTTTTGGTAAATTCTTAATTATTTATTATATTTACATAATATTTAATCGTAAATCAGGCAGAGACAATGGTTAATGCACTCTTTTCTCCACTTTCCTCCCATTTTAGATCGATCGATCGATAGGTTACTAATATTAAATGAAATTTGTGCACTAAAAAAGTGTGTTAAAAAAGTATGTTACACTGACACTGCTGATTCACAAACGATATATGTCTGAGTCAGCATTGTCAGTACAAGTTACGTAATATATATATATGGTACAGTGTAGTATGTAACATACAAATAACATGCAATTCGCATGGTCGTACATGTTTTATTAGTTTTAGGTAAATTATATAGTATTTTTTTTATTTACAAAATTGCAATATTTTTTACAACCTTTTGGCGTGAGACATTGATTATGGCAACCTCGTTTAATTTTTTAAATATATAGAATGCCATCTACTTATTACTTAAGACTATTTTTGCCTTTTTTACTCTCTCTCTTTCCAATGAATGGAAAATAAGAATCGTTTTTGCCCGTATTAATATTTAGAAAGAATAAAGAGTAAAAATAAACATACATTTGTAATTTATTTTCTATTTTTAAATGTAGTAATATTTTATCGTTAATAATGATAATAATTTATATTTTTTATACTCACTAAAATATATATGTTTTTAACTTTAAACAGTGTGTCACTATCTCATTCATAAAACATATCGTCCCCTTGAACTTGAGAGTGGACACGATGGACGCTTTCAATGTCAACATTTATCTTGTTATAACAAAAATTGCCTATTTACAATATTTTTTAAAACTGTGTACGAGATGTGTACCAAAGACCTTATGATATCTTTTAATTTTTCAGCTGTTTTCGTTTTCGTAAAGCTTCATAGATTTTCTTTAAATAAAATAAATTATTGTATTTTTATCACGGTTTTATTAAATTCATTCTATATTTGATCTATCTATGAAACGATGTAAGAAAATCTTGCATTGCTATACATACATACATACATAGCTTCACGCTGTATCCCGCATATAGCAGGGTAGGCAGAGGGAACCTAGTGTAGATAGAAGATACTCCGTTCTCCACTTTCCGCCGAATTGAGGCATTTTAACCCAAATGTAGTCATTTGCTAGGAAATTACTACATTGCGCATGTTGACGTGTCAGATGTTAATAAAATATTTTTCTGCGCCATACTAGCAACCCTGACAGTATATTAAAATCACGTTAAGAACTTTAATAATAGTTGTATGTGTTATTAAACAATTTGAAATCGCTAAGTTTCAAATTTTTATAATCATATAGGGTGTCCCAAAATTAACGCAAGCAAAATTTTCGAACTGCAGCCGCTAAGCTTTCACTATTTTTGAAATATTCTTTAATAATGAAGACACGTTGTTCTATCGTGTAACGCTCCATTTTTAATAACCCTCTACTGTTAGCTGTCAAACTTTTTTTCAGGGTTTGCTTTTTTTTCAGGGTTGCCAACACTTCACTGCACAAATGGCGGCAAAGTCAAATCTTGCGTTAATTTTGGGACACCCTTTATAAGACGTTCCTAATAATTACTAGCAATCTAGCTAAATGAGAATTCCAAGGGCCAATTTCACATCTGAGCTCCTGTTAACTTAATTGATAGACGTCTTAAGCTAACTTAATAACGTAGTGCACATAGTAACTTTTTCTCATTGTAAACAGAAAATAACTGGCATTACAGATGTCTACCTGTCTAGTAAACTAACTGCAAATTATCCCATAATTGTGAAATTGAAGCTCCTAGAAGTAACTTGTTTTATCCATGATATACAATGTTTTATTGTGTACGTAAACAGTTGTATGAACTGGTTCTTTTGAATTATTGTATTTTCACACAACTTCATTATGTCGATAAATGATGAGAATTCAATGAATGGAGCTCCTTTTAGTTTAAGGTATTATTATTGCTTTTTTTGTATAAAAAATATAATACAAAAAGCGGTTTTGTGGCCAAGTAACCAACTTTCCAGACAACCTCTCTCTCAAAGTTTTGTTTGTGGTAGGAGGTTCGTCCTCCGTCTGGCTCGCGACCACTATCATGTCAAAGACGAACCGCCAAATATCTTATGATGTGTTCCGGTTCGATGGCATGTAAGCCAGGTTTTCCCCTTTCCCACCCATCCTTTCCCAAAATGTGGTGGTTCCGATAGCGGACTACTACATTATCCTCCCTTTCCATCTGTATCCTCTAGGTTGGCAACGCATCTAGTACATCTCTTGTGTTGTAGATGTTCATGGGCGAAGGTAACCACTTACCATCAGGCGGTCCTTCTGCTCGTTTGCCATCCGGTATCCATAAAAAAAAAAAAAACCTCTAGAAAAGGAGTGTTATAATTATTATAATCAGGCAAAGCTTTAAATTTTCCGGGAAAGCACAAACATTGGATACATACTCGTACTTCTATATTGCATAGCCCGATGTTGCACTTCGTTCAACGGCAACAGACTTTTTGACCAAGATTTGAACTTGACTGTTTTTTTAACATATTTCAAAAAAGGAGGAAGTTCTTTATTCTACTATATTTTTTAATATGTTTGTTTGTCACATTTAAATCTAGTTAGGATTTGACGAATAGTTTTTGAGTTATTCGTAATAATCTATACATTTGAGTCCATTTAATTTGGCGTCAGTTTTCTTTATTTGTTGAAATCTTAAATCTCCTTATACATAAAAATGCATGTTTATGCTAAAAGAAATTGAAATATATTTTTCACATTTCATTAGGTCGCGTAAGTGCGGCAGTGATAGCGGTAAACGATAACTTTTAGCGCGGTTATAGAGTTGAAGGACAACTGTCTTATCTCTTAAATATATAAATATATCTTTAAAGAAAATATACCTGAACTTATTATATTTACCAGCTGCTCCGTCAAGTATGTGTTGCCTTAGCAACGTGTATGATGCTTTCCACAAAAATGTATGTTAGACTACCACTTCTTACTGTGTAACATAGTTTTGTCTTCCTTAAGTATTATTACGACATATTAGCTTTTGCAATCCTTTTTTCCAATATAGATATTTTTTAATTCTGACAAATCTCTTAACTCCTGGGTCTGCAATTTTCGTCAAAAGTGGTCTAAAGTTTTCTTTAGGTGTAAATGTAGATTAATCTAATATATCGATGTTTTAACACGTTATTGTAATTTAATATAAATTATTTCATAATTAATAAAGAAAATAAAATTGTATTTTTATTATTTTTACGTTTTTATGACGTTAGGTTTTGTTATTTTTTTAAATTAAAATATCAGTAAAGTGGAACAATAAACTTGCAAGGTAGCTACCGTACATTTTTTTAGTTGTTTACTTTCATGTAACACACCGACGTGTCTCAGAAATTCTTAGCGGGTAAATATAGCCAATAACTCGTTTAACCCGATTTCGGACTTCGATTCAGGATCACGATTTTGACCAAAAAATCAGAACGAGATTTGTAAGATGTTATAAGTAAGTGAATGTGTAACCCTGTCGACAAATACTTCTTTGCTAATATTTTTAGAGTATGAATATTTGTCGAAAATCTTTTCGCAAAAAATAATAATCTATATATTAATACGTAAAGCAAAAACTTTGGATTCCTTTTTACTAAAATTACGCGGACGGAGGAGCATGAATACTCAGCACACTTATAGTTTATATAGAGAATAAGTGCCGAGTGCTAATGTTTTTTTTAAATAATGCATAATTTGACATCCATGTTTATACAAAGTGACATATACATTACTAAAGACAACGCGTTGTTAACGCGTCAACGGAGACACTAGTAATAATAATAACGTCTCCGAAGCAGTGTTTCTAATATATGGCTAATATGGAACTAATTAAGATTTAGACAACTTTTTTTTTATTGTAGAGTCAAATTTACATGAGATTTCAATGAAATAGATCATTATATTCAAGTGTCACTTAAACCATACATCATCCTGTACAGACTAGTATTATGATTTCCACCCATAAGTATGTGGCAACACTTACCGCCTAAATCAGATAACATGTACAACTATACTTATTGAGATATCGTTATAAGATAAATATACTTATTTTCATTTGTAAGCAGTATTCAAAATAAATTGAAATAACTGCTATTAGGTACATAGCTTCTCGCTGTATCCCGCATATAGCAGGGTAGGCAGAGGGAACCTAGTGTTAAGACACTCCGTTCCCCACTTTCCGCCGAATTGAGGCATTGCGTGCTGCGTGGCGGAACTCAACGCCGCGCTTTGCCTTGTTACCAAACCCAGGAAATGAAAAAGTCCATTTCCTGGAGTGGGAATCGAACCCACAACCTGTCGTTTCTGTCGCGTTTACAGAGGCACAAGCGTGCTATGTACTTAGCTATAAAGATATAATAAGTATAATCTTATTCCACCTTTTTAATTTATAAAATCATCTGATTATTTCATCTACATATTCATTCAATAATAAATGAGCACCTTAAAGTCTTTTTAAATGAACGCATTTTATTAACAACAGCTCAAATAATCGATTATAATTATCGTATAAAAATAAACAAATCGATTATAGAATTAATTTTCCTGATTGTATATAATACAATATTTTATAAATAATAAAATGTATTAAATAACATAATTGATGTCTTTATCGATTTTCTTCTATAAAAAATGCACGTTTAAAAGCTGGCAGAAAGAAATAAAATAAAATAATCCTCATTAACTATTATTGTAAATATTTATATATCACGTTGCTAATTATGTAATATGTAGCATTGTGTATCAATTGCATCACGTGTATCGTACATTGGTATCATCGATTTTCTGAGGTTATCGATAAGCTATAAATTATTGTCCTGAACTTACTATCGAAATCATCTTAAAAGGTTATTTTATGTCTGCCATAGTAATTTAAAAAAAATATTGATACTTAAAAAAACAATATATTTATTTTGTAATAAAAAAAGTAAAAAAGAAATGCAAGATATACTTTTTTGGATGTTTTTAGAAAAAAAAAACTTTAGTAAAATATTATGATTACCTTTATTAGTCAAATTTCACAAGAAATTTCTAATCCATGTAATTTGAACCCTAGATCATTGTCTAGCAGTCAGACTGCTAAGTGGTTAGGATTTCGCCAACAGTAGATCTTATCACAACTTTTATAAGCGGAAGGTGAAGGATCGAGTGATTTAATTGCTTTTTCTTGTTGGTCTTGATTAGGCACGGTCGTGCGTCCAGTCAAGTTCAACTTGACTTTGTCTTTACTAAAATAAATTTTTAGAAAATATGACTCTACAATATAAATATTGGTTTTTTTTTTTTTTTTTTTTTTTTTTTTTTTTTTTTTTTTTTTTTTATAGAAAGGACAAGGCAAACGAGCGTTCGGGTCACCTGATGGTAAGTGATCCCCGCCGCCCACGGCCCCGTGTAACACCAGAGGAGCTACAGGTGCGTTGCCGGCCTTAAAATATAACAGAAGACATAAACCAAATATAAAACAAGAAGAATATATAAAAATATAATTGTATTTCATTACTATTATTGTAATAGATATGCATTCGTAATTTATATAATTGCTAGCTGTTGCCCGCGGCTTCGGGTTATAGGAACCCTGCGTCTGCTGCCGCAGAATATAATCAATGAATTTCGTATCCCTTTCATTTTCTTCTCCTTGGCTTTGTAAATTTATAAAACTGTACGCTCTGACTGACGGACGCAGAATAAATTAATATTATTGAAGTATTTTACTGTCGTCAAATAGAAATAAAATGTATCCTATGTCCTTTTCCATACCACAAAGAATATGTATACAAAGTTTCTTGATAATCGGTTCAGTGGTTTTGGTTAAAGCGCAACAAACAAACTTACACTCACATTTATAATATTAGTAAGGATAAATTTCAAGATTATCTAGAGATCATAGAATGACAATTTACATTAATTCCTTTTTTTTTATTGAACATGAATTTCATTTTTACATTTATAATATTATATTTTTTTTACATGATGAAAATAAAATTAAGTAACACTCATAATTATTACATATTTTTCTTGGATAGATAAAAAATAATTAATTTAACATCTTACTTTGACGAAAAGACATGATTATAAGAGTGTAAGACGTGCGTGGTCGATCAAGTCAATTAAACCAGTATTAAACCAGTAGTATATTTTTTATACCACAAGAATATAGTGAATATCATAATTTCATGTAAATGTAATCACATTTAGACGGTACATGAATTCGTTGACGTGAAATGATAAGAAAAACATATATTTCTATATATTATGTAGTAAATAATTAGGATTACATATATAAGTTTTACTTATTTTTTGAGAATTTTTAATACTATCGTATATAGTATCGTAGTTCTGTTTGGTGTGGTAGGAGGTTCGTCCTCCGTCTGCCTGCGACCACTGTCATGTCAAAGACGAACCGCCAAATATCTTATTATGATGTGTTCCGGTTCGATGGCATGTGCCAGGTTTTCCCTTTTCCCACCCATCTTTTCCCCCAAAAATGGTGGAAACCTGATAGCGGACTACTGCGGCCGTCCTCCCTTCCATCTGTATCCTCTAGGGTTGGCAACGCATCTACAACATCTCTGGTTTTGTAGGTAACCATGGGCGAAGGTAACCACTTCCTTACCTTCCTTCTGCTCGTTTGCTATCCGCTGTTATCATCCATAAAAAAAAAAAATAAAAGAAAAAAAAAAAAATAGTATATAATAAATGAATATGTAATCTATATTATCATTGTTTAAAGAAGAATTAAAAAAGGTTAATTGTATGAAGATGCGACTCTAACTTAGCTGTTTGAAACCGCAATGCATATACAGAATTCCAAGCGTCATAAAAATCAAGCAATACAAAAACTGAACGAAGTTTTACGTATTGCTTTTTGTTTACAGCTATATCATGATAACATATTTTTTGTTCATTAAAAATGAGTTGTAGCAACCTTCTTTAGAAAACGGTTCTGTGTATTTGATAAAATACTTAATGG
Organism: Philaethria dido; assembly: GCA_033558755.1. NCBI lineage: Eukaryota > Metazoa > Arthropoda > Insecta > Lepidoptera > Nymphalidae > Philaethria > Philaethria dido. Next base: position 38,890 of record JAKGSA010000669.1, read on the forward strand.
ACGCCGAACCATGGTAGTGTATATAAGGAAATACCATTGAATTCCTTTCTTTAGTAGTTCAAATTCTGGGCGTGCTTTTTACTATTGTTGATGTTGATTAGATAGCGGCGTGAGTGGTTAGGGAAAATAAGATTTAATTGTAGACAAAAATGGCGTCAGATTTACAGTGATAAAATAAAAGTGAAATGAAGATTATGTTAAGTAAGTAAGAGATCGGACAAAGTAACTTTAAAATGTCGTTTCTTTGTTTTACAGGTAATTGTAGCTGTAGTATTTGTATTTTATTGATGTAAAATGAAAAAGTTATAAAATAAAATGATCTTTGTTTTGATAGAGCACATAGTTTAATTTGTTTAGAGTTCTCACAGAATTGACTAAATTGACTCATATATATATACATTTATTTTGTTAATTTAATATACTTTTTTATGCATTATTTTGAGAAAATGTTAGTACTTGCACTCCTATATAAACCATAAGTGTACAATAAATTCTTAATGCTCCTCCGTCCGCGTTATTTTCGTAAAAAGGGATCCAAAGATTTTGCTTTCTTACGTATTTGTACATAGATAAATTACTTTACTTTACCTTTCTTACTATAGTTAGTGTATACTCCTCCTGAATTATTATTACTAGATTTTTTTTTTTTTTCTGTGTTAAATTTTATTAAAAATTGCAGTACATTGACGATAAAATTTGTGGGTACAATACAACATCCCTTGAAAAAAACGACCACATTTTATTTTTATCTTCACGCATGTCACTCAATATGCGAAACCCTACCTATACCTACATATATTTATGTACAGCATTTTAAAAATATTTATGGCTAAACAGGGCGATTAAAAAAATTAAAATATAAATTGTAATGAAATGAAAGATCATTTCATTAAATCAGGATTTATTGACTACAGTCGTACATTTCCCATTTGCGCTATGTTATTGTTTTGGCATATAATACCAATATGTATATATCAAAGACGTCAAGACTTGTAACTAATTAAAATATATTAAGACCGTCGTGGCGCAATGGGACAACGTCTGACTGTAAGTGCGACTGGTCGTGGGTTCAATTCCCAAACGGGGACATGATCACATTTATTGAATTTTTTTCGCTTCGGTTTTCGTTCTGGTATTTGGATTAAGCGCGACGTTGACCCAAAATGCATGGTTTTGACTTAAGGTTATATAAGTATATATTTTACTAGTTTCATTTTGTGTAAAGTCTATAATTTATCATTTCATGAGAAGTTTTAACTTGTATTTGAAGCCCTGACCTAGACAACTATTAGGTTACGTAAAGATGTGACACATTATAAGCGCGTGCGCAATGCGTGCAGGGGTCACTGCATACAGACGGCGGGCAGACGATATCACCCGGATGCTATACTATCAATATCCGACGAAATTGTATTTTTCCATGTCCTCTTAGATAAATAGGGCATTAGATAAAACTAAGGTCCGGGTTTTTGTAACTTAGACACGGATGTGTGAATGTACGGTCTAATAAGGATACAGATAACAAAAATTGTAAATTGAATGTTTTGTTTTATTTTTTTAGTTATACGCATATACTTATTTAAATGCAAAGGCGAGAGACTCAAGTGTTAAAACAGTTTGTTGTTTTTTCCAGAACATATTAAATGTTACTGACAATGTAGGATTTTTTTAGCTTCACGCACGTAGCAGGGTAGGCAGAGGGAAACAGGGCGCCACGAGAGGTCTCACACTCTTATGTAGGATTAAATTATATAAAAATACAAAGTGACCTTAAATCGTGTAAAAGGTATCGTTTTGGTTAAACACTTTATGCTCAGTTTCGACTTAGGATATGACGGGGTCCTTGGGACCCTGCGAGATACGGCCCTCGACATTCGTATATTCTTATGGTAAATCCTGAATTTCTCATTTTATAAAGAATAATAATACTTTGAAATCTGGATAGGTGTAAGCATGTTTTATTATACTAGATTCCTCGTTGACGCGTTAATAACGCGTCCTAGCATTGTATGTATATGTCACTTTACATAAACATGGATGTCAAACCATGGTAGTATGTGTAACATATATTTTGTTAATTTTAATTTAATATATTTTTTATGCATTATTTTTAAAAAATGTTAGCATTCTGCACTCTTTCTCTATAAAAACTATAAGTGTGCCAAGATTCAAGCTCCTCCCGTCCGCGTGACTTTCGTAAAGATTTAAATACCTTTTGAACTAGGCGTTAATATCGCTTATTTAAGTAACAGGGAAATTCAAAATTAATTAAGTTTTTTAAATAAATTAATATCGACTTAATATAAGTTAAAACAATAACTGCAATTAATGCAATAATAATAAAATAAAATAATATTTTATAAAATATATTATATTTATAATAAATAATTAATATTTAAGTTGAGAAATAGTTATGCAATAATATACTTAGGTAAAAAATATGTAAAAGAATTACATCTGCTAATTGGATCTATAAAATATTTTATCAGAATTATATAGCGCGTATTTTGATACTCGGAAATATATATTTAGAAAACTCGATATTCACACTGTCACATGTCACAGGTAGTCTGTTCATAATTTTTTATATTTTTTTATTTTTGAAGTAAATATTCATTGAGCCTGTCGTCTCTTGCGCCAGTGGTGGCGCAGAGTCACAAGCGTGCGGCTGTAAACGCGTTAGGTTATGGGTTCGATTCCCACTGCAAAAAATGTAAAAGTTTAGTATTTTCATTTCCTGGGTTTAGTAATAAGGCAAAGCGCGGCGTTGAGTTATGCCACTCAGCACGCAATGCCTCAATTCGGTGGAAAATGGGAAACGAAGTGTCTTAACACTAGGTTCTCAGGTTTCCTCTGCCTACCCTGCTATATGCGGGATATAGCGTGAAACTAAAAAAATATGGATTGAGGCCATCGTGGCGCAATGGGACTGCAGGTCACTGCAAACATGATGATCATTGGTTTGAATCTCACTCGGGGAAATGCTTATATTTGCTGCTTTTACAAGCCATTTAAAGAATTGATACTTTGCTTTACCATAAACTAAACATTATATATAAAATGTTTCAATATTTATTGACACTCGTGATTAATGTACCTACATGATTTATTATTACTTTTATTGCTAATTATATTGAAACGAAATAAAGTTTCTTTTTATACAACGAATATAATAATAACTAACTTTTTGAAATAACAACGCAAAGCGCGGCGTTGAGTTCCGCCACTTAGCACGCAATGCCTCAATTCGGCGGAAAGTGGGAAACGGAATTGTTAAAATAGGAACAGAATGTCTTAAGACAAGGTTCTCGGTTCCCGCTGCTTACCATGCTATATGCGGGATACAGCGTGAAGCTAAAAAAACTGACTTCCAATAATAAGCACTATAATATAAAATTCTTACGAATAACTCCAGAAGTTCTCGTCTCACAACAACTTTTTGACTTAACTGAATATAAATGGGACCACGTCAGAAGTAATAGCTATCGTATAAGAAAAGAATCACCGAAATCGGTTCACCCAATAGAAAGTTATACGTTACACATAAAAAAAGACAATCCAAAGAACCTCCACCTTTTTTCAAATCGGATAAAAATTTACATTGACTTCTTACATTATTAAATGTTATTAAATATAAATCTCTTTTACAGTGGAGTACGTGGACACGGAATACAGTCTGTGGTTAACATGGGTGCTCACACCGGTCATCGTCACGTTCCTGCTGCCTGCTGTTATTATAGTACTTATTTATATGAGCAGCGTCATCTTTCATCTGTACAGGCTTTACAGGTAAATATTATGGTCATTAGAGTGAGATTGAGTTAGAGCGTAATTCTTTTTTTTTTTGTTTTCGTGAGCCAACCCTATTACGGGTACACGCCTGTTGAGGACTCGAACAGGTTGTGTGGGACTCCTAAGCCGGCAGATTCTAGGCCGACCGACTACCCACTTTTAGTGGTTTTAACCTCACGGAACTCCTCTTCGACCGCCACTAGCCGGGGCTGTGGGAACTACCCCAGTCTTCCATGGACCGGCGGCATATAACTGTTTTAAATTAAAATAAAAAAAAACGAATGAAAAAGTTTACTTAACTTCTTATAAACATAGCACACTTAATTCAATATTTTGTTATAAATTCAGAAAAAAATAACTTGCGTGCACATTACTGGCTCAGTTCGTGTCTTATTGTTTATAAACAGTCGTGTGACGCGATGCACTTTAACATACCTAACATTTTAGTATGAATTTGTTTTGAATGTTATTTTAAATTGATAAAACAATTCTTCAATCATGCGGAAGATGCATGGAGATCGAATGCTACGTAATTGAATCCAATTAAGTAAAAAATGATAAAAATATGTAATTTTAAATCATCGTAGTTCACGTGATATGGTACAAATAAAACAATCTAGAATCATTACTTGTTCGGTGTAACGCGTGATGTGCATGTTTTTATGCAAATTATTTATGAGGAAGCCGTCATTTTGAACAGCTTAGCCCCGCAGGGGGCGCCCTTGCGCCTGTCGGCATCCTCTCAAGCAGCCAGTTAGTGCTTGCATTTCGCAGGGACTGAGCACCCTCTTCCGTCACCCCCCCGTTGTCGCTGTAAAGACCGCTAGGGTCAACAGCATGTGTATCCATTCAAAAAAAAAAAAAAAAAAATTGAACAGCTAGTCTTTATTATCATTTTATTAATACGTGAAGGAAAAACTTTGGACTCGTTGAAAATATATAGTATAGATAATATTTATTTCATGTATTTCAATACGTTATTGTAAAAAACTATTGGTTTTCTGTTGGCGTTTTTTCCTATGTAAACTTTAATTGTCCCAAATTCCAAACTTTTCCTCCGCATATTTTTCTTAAAAAAGAATTTTAAATGTTTTCTTCACGTATTATATATAGATAAAAACAATAACTCAGCTATACTTTACGGAGGTAAAATTTCTAAAAATGGAAGTGTTTTAAGAGTAGGGTTTCTGTGCTTATCGTGCATAAATAAAACCGGAAAAACGCTTGGACGACATGAAATGATTCATAGAGCAATGTTATTTCTTTTCTTAAGTTTCGGTTAAGAAGTTAAATAAAAAGTTAGATTTTTAAAAAGTAAAGAAAAGGATTACGCTACAATTTAATTTCTCGTTATCCTAGCCATCCTGGCAAAGACTGCCAGACACAAGGTTCGTGCTATACAAATATTGTATCTGGACACGTGAAATTTCAAGCAAGTTAGAAAAAGTAATATATTGGTAAAGCGTGTTATTGATGTAAATATTATCTCACTAACATAATATTAAAAAAATCCAAGATTTTCATAAAAACCGTGATAAAATGTGTTAAATTGCGCAAATAGTTAGGTCAATGACCTTAGATGTTTTTGCGATTACATTTATTACGTTAGGCTAAATGTATATTTTATATGCTTAACGAATAGATTAGTGTAATGTATGTATGTACACACTCACATAGTAGCACTATTTGTGGTCTCATTTTATTTTTATATTTTTACTTACATGTACCACAATAAAAAAAATTTTTAGATTATCTACATAAGTAACAAGCCATATCTCATTTATTGTGTGTTAGCTTTCACATTGTGTTATTCCGTCCTCCTATATTTAAAAAAAATATATATAATTTGAATGGATACCAAATTATGTTTGGTGGTAGGAGGCCTGGTCTCTCCGGGTCTGGCTCAAGTGACCACTATCATGTCGGAAGACGATCCGCCAAATATCTTATGATGTGTTCCGGTTCGATGGGGCATGTAAGCTAGGGTTTTCTCTCTCCCCTATCCCACCCCATCCTTTCCCAGAATGGTTGTTCCGATAGCGAATCATTGCATTATCTCCCTTCCATCTTGTGAATTTCGTTCAGGTATTCAACGCATTTATAACACCTCTGGTGTTGTAGATGTCTATGGGCTGAAGGTATCCACTTACCATCCGGGTGGTCCTTCTGCTCGCTCTTGCCATCCGTTATCCATAAAAAAAAAAAAAAAGCTGAACAATGAAGTTTTAACCATTGCTTTTATCGGAATACGTCCCAATTGTGCTATAATAGGCTTTCGAATCGTTAATTAAAAAAAAGAGTAATCAATCACTGTTGTCAGTCCCATAACCTACCACAGGCTCTCGCAAAGCATTTTTACTGGTGTAAAGCCTAAAGGGAAAAATAAAACATCTTAAATCTTTTCAAATATATTTCACAATAAGCCTATGTGCTATAAGTCAGTTGTCTGGGTTCAGCTCCAAGAATATAAGTAAATCTTTGCAGTTAGACTTTGCATATGAAGTTAGGACAAGCTCACCCTGTTACGCTCTTAGATTCCATATTTCAGTAATCACATAAAGCAATGGGGAAGCCTAGTGCATAGGGAAAGAGACTACAAATTACCCACCAATATATCTAGTACATCCTCAGTAGTTTTATTGCCATTTTTTTTTAGCTTCACACTCTTTCTCACTTGAGGCATTGCGTGCTGAGGGTGGAACTCAACGTCGTTTTCTTTACCTTATTGACAAAAAACCCGAAAATGAAATACTAAACTTTTATATATTATTTTAATTTCGATGTCAAATTCTTTTCCTCCCAATAATCTGTTTTAATAGTAGGTATATTGCTTATTTATATTTTGGTTTCCGTTTCTTTAAGGTTGCGTGTAGTGGATGGCGTTCACAGCGATTGGAGGCATGCTGCGCGGCTTGCCGTATGCGCCTTGTGGGATGCCCCATTTGGGCTGGCTGTGGCATGGTTTTGCACCTATCAATAGATATATTTGCTTCTATGCCCCATCGACACTCTTCAAGAGATATGGTAAAGAATGGAGGGAGTGGAAAAGTAGCGAGTTACTTAATAAACCAAAAATGTGGATAGCACTCCTGCGCTAAGACTCATGACGAGAGCTTCCTGGACACGCCTCGCGTGGGGTCTCAATGGGGCTAAAACTAGAAGCAGATAATTGACGCAAATAATATTTTTAGGTGGGTAGGAGGTTCGTCCTCCGACTGGCTTCCGCGACCACTATCATGTCAAAGACGAACTGCCAAACATCTAATGATGTGTTCCGGTTCGATGGCAACTTCGTGGATTTTCCCCCTTCTCCCACCCATCCTTTCCCAAAATGTGGTGGTTCTGATAGTGGACTACTCATGATTGTCCCCTTCCATCAGTATCCCCTAGGTTACAAACGCATCTACAACATCCCGGTGCTGTAGATGTCTATGGGCGAAGGTAACCACTTACCATCAGGTGGTCCTTCTGCTCGCTCTGCCGTCCGGGCGTTATCAGCCAAAAAAAAAAAAAAAAAAAAAAAAAAATAGAAGAGAATTATATTTATCTATAGACTATACATCGAACTTTTAAAATATATTATATTTAGAACTAGTCTTTCGGACAGCAACTTTATTTTTGTACTTTCCATGGTATTTATATATGCTGGAGCGGCACTGAAGCAAAGGCTACTGATCAACAAAGAAGCTAAGTGATTTTTATCCTCCGTTCGCATATTTTTCTATAATAAGGGACCCAAAAGTTTTTCCTTCACGTATTAATATAATTTAATTGTGACCAGGTTACGACATTCAAGGCTGCAGAACATTCAGACATCCTGCCCCTAGTGATCTACTACCACGGAGCGTTGCCCATCGACATGTACTACTTCATAGCGCGCATGTTGCTCTTCAAGCGACGACACATACACACTGTGGCTGATCGGTTCATGTTTAAAATACCTGGTAAGTTAGAAAACATCCTTTTTATTTAAAAGTATAGATTAAAAAACATATAGCTATCAAAACAAAAAAAAAAAAAAATTGTCCCGCTGAGTTTCTTGCGCCGGTTCTTCTCAGGTCTGAGGCATTAAATTTAGTGAACCGGTGGTAAATTATTTGACGTTCAAAAAATGAAGCTTGTAACTTCTTATTTTGAATAAAATTATTTGACTTTGACTTTGACTTTGACTTTAAACAATAGTAGATATTTATAAACAGGCATTTGAGTGTTGGCTAAACCAATTTTTTTATTTTCGTCCATTTATTTAAATCTGTTAAAAATCATTGAATATGTAAATAACTTATAATTTTTTTTTTTTTGACAAAATATGTTGTTTATAATGCATTGTTAATAATTGAGATAAACCAAAGCGAGCTTGTAATATTGTTTTTGTTGAATAAGCAATATGGGAATTGATTTGCCACTTTATTTTCTTTACTTAACCTCTAAATGCAATAATATTAAAATAATTTAAAATTCATTCAAAATGAATCTTAAAAAATCTAATATTTCATAAGACTGACGTGACTTTTCCAGGTTGGAAATCTCTGCTAGAAGGTCTGTGCGTGATTCCCGGTACAGTACAAACGTGTGCCAGCGTACTGCGGTCTGGTAACCCCCTCGCCATATCACCGGGGGGTGTTTACGAGGCACAGTTTGGGGATCACTACTACAGGCTGAACTGGAAATCCAGGATAGGCTTCGCTAAAGTCGCGCTAGAAGCTAAAGTTGTAAGTTTTTCTATGTTATATTAAAAAATATTCCTTTTTTTATTCTATTCTTTGTGAACTTCACAGACAGAGAACGTGTCGAAACACTCCCTTCCCCACTTTTCGCCAGAATTTAAACGTTTAAGTGGCGGAACTGAACGCCGCGATTTGCTTTAACAGCAGGGAAATGAATAATTTATATATATTATCATGGCTTCAGGAAGGGGAATCGAACTCGCAACCACTACGTCATAAAAGTTTAATATTTTTATGCAAAAATATTTGCTTTTATATTAAGAATTTAGGCTGAGTTTATATTTATTTTAAAACTCCATTGTATAAAATTTTTTTTTTTTATATTTATGTTATTGAGCAGCAATAAGGCTGTCATTCGTGATGTACAGTCATTATATCGTATTTATAATAATTAAATATAACTTTGCGAGTTTTTTTATATATAATTATGCAAGTTAAATATTTATTTTTATCCACAATTTATAATACTTTGGATTATTTTGAAATCACGCAAGGCAATAGAGACTCGGTTCAAATGACAAAAACATTTTTAAAAATTACTTTGCAAAGATACTAACAACTAGATTACAGCTTATATTATACTAGATTACATTTTTTTGGTGGTAGGAAGTTCGTCCTCCGTCTGGCTCGCGACCACTATCATGTCAAAGACGATCCGCCAAATATCTTATGATGTGTTCCGGTTCGATGGCATGTAAGCCAGGTTTTCCCCTTTCCCACCCATTCTTTTCCAAAAATGTGGTGGTTTCGATAGCGGACTACTACATTATCCTCCCCTTTCGTCTCTATCCTCTAGGTTGGCAACGCATCTACAACATCTCTGGTGGTGTAGATGTTCATGGGCGAAGGTAACCACTTACCATCAGGTGGTCCTTCTGCTCGTTTGCCATCCGTTATCCATAAAAAAAAAAAAAAAAAGCTATTGTTGTTAACAAGAATAAATGAAATTTCGACGTTGTTGGATAATTATGTATTTCTTAGTGGTTAGAATGATTATAAGAGTTGCGGATTCGATTCTCCTCGTTGAAATTTTACTTTCTGAGAGATAAAAGCACAAGATTAAATTAAAAACGTAAAACATCTTTTTTTTACGTTTTGATAAATGAAAAGTGTTTACGATTTTATCTTATTATAATTTTTGTTATATTTGTGTGAGGATACATACGTATCTCGCATATAGCAGGGTAGACAGAGGGAACCTAGTGTTAAGACACTCCGTTCTCCACTCCGTCGAATTAAGGGCATTGCGTGCTGAGTTGCGGAACTTAACGCCGCGTTTTGCCTTACTAAACCAAAGATTTCCTTGGTTAGATTAGATAAGGCAAAGGAATTTTTCAAATGAAAAATTCCCTTTCTTGGAGTGGGAATCGAACCCACAACCTCCGCCTCTGCGCCACGACAGGCGTAAAACTGTTTTAACAACAGGTTTATTTGGTTCCCCACAGCCAATAGTGCCGATGTTCACGCAGAACGTGCGCGAGGCGTTCCGCACGGTGGGGTGGCTGCGCGGCGTGTGTCTGCGCGTGTACGCCGCCACGCGCGTGCCGCTCGCGCCCGTCTACGGGGGGTTCCCCGTCAAGCTCGTCACGCACCTCGGCGCGCCCATCGCATACGACCCCGCGCTCACGCCCGAGCTGCTGCAGCTGAAGGTCACTTGCAATACTTTTTTTGGTGGTAGAAGGTTCGTCCTCCGTCTGGCTCGCGACCACTATCATGTCAAAAACGAACCGCCAAATATCTTATGATGTGTTCCGGTTCGATGGCATGTAAGCCAGGTTTTCCCCTCTCCCACCTATCCTTTCCCCAAAATGTGGTGGTTCCGATAGCGGACTACTACATTGTCCTCCCCTTCCATCTATATCCTCTAGGTTGACAACGCATACAACATCTCTGAGATGTTGTAGAGGTTCATGGGCGAAGGTAACCACTTACCATCAGGTGGTCCTTCTGCTCGTTTGCCATCCTTTATCCATAAAAAAAAAAAAATACTAATACGAACATATAAACAAATAACAGAGAAGTATCTATATAGCGTACAATAAGGCGGTCTTATCGCTTAAAGCGATCTCTTCCAGGAAACCTTTGGATATTGGAGTTGTATAAAGTAATGGTAGGTGGTGCGCTAATCAGGACATTTACTAAAAATTAATAAAATATTAAACAATTAAATATATATTAATACAAAATACAAACTAAATACGTAATTATATACATACATACATACACACATACATACATATATAGATTATGTGTCAAAAGAAAATAAACAAAGGCCCGAAATTAAATATTTAAATAATGATTCTTAAGCAGATTTGTAAAAAAAAAACTTTCGGCGCGTCTTATTTTAAGCGGGTAGTTCAATGTTTTTAGGTTACAGCGTGTGAAACTTAATGACTGTTTGGCTAATGGAGGCATTTTATATATTGAGGACGTCATGGATGGGTTCTGAATGTGAACGTGGTTGCGGTTTTGATTTCCAGTAGAGAGTGTGATTTTAGTTAAATTATTGTCATTTTCTCGCTTTAGTATGGCAAAGCGCGGGGTCGAGTTCCGCCACTCAATCGACAATCGAAGCAGGCAAGAACAGTAAATTAATGGAAAAAATATGAAATTGAAAAACATCCTCAAATGAGATCAATCGAATCATTTAAAAAATTCAATCTAACCTGCATATATTACTTAATATACTCGTAACACATCTACATCATGCTAATAGGACAGTAACCTTTATGATTCGATTGAGTTATTTGCCGCGTAACTGAGGCCTTTACTAAACCACTAACAAAAAATTCAATGCCTGTCATGGCGTTGAAGCACACGAACGACTGTAAACACGGTTGTGGGTTCGATTCCCACTCCAGGAAATGGATTTTTTTTTTTTTATTGATAACGGACGGCAAACGAGCAGAAGGACCACCTGATGGTAAGTGGTTACCTTCGCCCATAGACATCTACAACACCAGAGATGTTGTAGATGCGTTGCCAACCTAGAGGTGATACTGATGGAAGGGGGACAATGTAGCAGTCCACTATCAGAACCACCACATTTTGGGAAAGGATGGGTGGGAAAAGGGAAAATCTGGCCATATGCCATCGAACCGGAACACATCAAGGGGCAAGATATTTGGCGGTTCAGTCTTTGACATGATAGTGGTCGCGAGCCAGTCGGAGGACGAACCTCCTACCATTCACCTCCTTCATTTCCTGAAGTGAAGCTATGTGTATTAACAAAAAATAAATAAATTCCAGGTTGCAACAGCTATAGAAAATTTAGTAGAAGAACATCAAAGACTGCCCGGCAGTATACTTCTTGCCCTATTAGAGAGAGTTTACGAAATGCCAAAGAAAAAAAGCAAAAAGCCGCACACCAATGGCACCTGTCAGAACGGTGTTGCCAACAAAAAACAACATGGCGATCTCAGTAGCAAGTGTGATAGTGACAAAAAAGTCTCCTAGTGTAGCCATATTTATAAAAGGGATAAAATATTATTGTGAGATAGAAAAGCGGTGTGTTTCTAGCACTGGCAACTCTGTGAGTGAATGAAACTGATGGTTATGTACAAATGAAGCATTTTAATATGTATTTTTTTTTTATAGACTATTAAAATATTGTCACATTTCGTTTTTCGCCTATGTTTTATGTAAATTTAAAAAAAGAACCTAATTTGGTTATATATCAATATTTTCAGAATATATTTTGTAATTTAAGTTAAAATTAAAACATTTTAATTTTAAATTTAAAAAATGAAATAATCGAATATTTGCTTTAATTATTATTGCAAAAATGCTAAAAAATATGTTACAACAGCAATATGATAGTGTGATATATTATTAAAAATGTAAAAATGATTTTTTAGATTACTGTTGAAAAATCGTTGATGAGGCCATCTTGACAAAAATGTTAATTTAAAAGAAACCCTTTATTATTGACTACTTAACATGACTTGCATATTGATACTTGAATTTAGATAGTAAGTACATATATTCCTGACAAAAATTTCAAATATTTATGTATTTATAAAAATATATTAATTTTCTTAAAAGTGTAGCATTCCTTATAATTTATGAATTTATTATTTGTAAACGAACATATCTTATTATAGGTCTTTTTAATGTATGTATTATTATTTGGTTCTTTAATTTATAATTATTATACTCTTTTTATTCAGCTTTTGATTTGTATTTGTTAACTTTAAAGTAATTAAGAAAGTGAGATCAAATATATTCACATAATTTTTATATAATGTATACTGTAGATATAATTATTGATAGAATTAATAAAGGACTTTGCAACTTAATGCCATATGAAAAAAAGTTTTGACATTTCCAAAAGTGTTGCCAGATCTAATCGCATTTATTATTAGAATTAAGGAATTAAACAAAATTAGTGTATACTTTGGACGAAAATAGATACTGCCGTTTCATATATATGATTATATCTCGATTTTTTTAATATATTTTTCCTTTTAATAAGGAGATATAATCGGTATTTGTCAAATATTAAAATAGAAGCAGTGACAGTGGCATCTTATATGTTAGTTTTTAATTTATTTAGATTTTTACAAAATAAACTGCGATAAATTAATCATAGACTTTAATTATATAAAAATAAAATTAAATAAATATATTATGATTTTTTTTTTTCTTTCATTGTTATTCCATACTTATGTTGTAATTAACAAAACAAATATTTTGCGCTTACGTTTTAAAGGTGGCATAATCTTTCTACTTATATTTATATATTATGTTTACTGAAAGAAAAAAGGTGAATTCGGCAAAAATAGTGAAGATATAAAGAAATGAATTTTTAATAATAATAAAAAAAAAAAAAAATAACTCTTAAACAGTTAAAATAATAACGCTTCTATTAACTTCATCGCAATTGTATAATTTTGCAAAATATGAGTAAAATAATAATATGAATATGTTAATCTTCGCTATAAAGAAAAATTATAATGGTCTTTGTCTAGGTGTCTTTACAAATTAAATACTGCTTGTATAATGTTACAAATAAGTATAGCTATCTATTTTCTTATATGGCTTGTATGCTCTTATTCATTTAAAATTTGTTGAGTTACTAATAGATTTAATATATCCTTATAATTCAAAGAAAATAAGCAATGCATCATTAAATATATAAAAACATAATTTTAATATGGACGTGCGCCTCGATAGCACACATATCGTAGCGCAGAGGCGCAAACTTGCGACTGTAAACGGTTGTGGGTTCGATTCCCCACTCCAGGGAAATGGAATTTTCATTTCCTGGGTTTGCAGTGGCACAAGGCAAAGCGCGGCGTTGAGTTCAAAAATCACTCAGCACACAATGCCCTCAATTCGGCGAAAAGTGGGGAGCGGAGTGTCTTAACACTAGGTTCCCTCTGCCTACCCTGCTATATGCGGGATACAGCGTGAAGCTATGTATGTATGTTAATGTTGGAAGCATTGCGTATATTGATGCAAAACTATAGTTTATCCTTCATGAAACATACCTACAGGTTCAAATCCTTTGCGACGCTATTATTTATTTTAATAATAAGAAAAAATTGTAACTCAAAAGTTATTTATACTTATAAATATATCATATAAATATATATATGATATAAATATATTATATATCATATAAATATATTAGTACTTATAAATATATCAAAATTATTTAAAATTTAGTAAATTTTGAGGTTTGAAGTACAGATAATGACGTGGCTTTCCAATTCGTAGTCAGCGGTCGTTGTTGTGATTATACGTGATGTGTCAAAAAAATTCACTTGTTACTTGTGTTTTTGAATACAAACTAGAATAGTAACCTTTGTAGAGGTGATAGAGTAAGCGAATGTATCCTTTATTATTAAGTAATGATTTGTAAAGAAATATATATTTTTCGAATTATTTGGTATTTTTCTATATTTTTTATTATTTGGTATTTGGTATTATTCTAATTGATCTTCATATTTGCTCCAATGAGTCGACTATAGTATTGTAGACATGAAATATTTTTTATTTAATCACGTATATTAAAAGATTTATTATTTTATCTATTTCATTCAAGTATAGTATAGTCAATATTCAATCGTACTCAATCTACTCTATACATACGTATATCGTTAAGATATCTAATTATTTCTTTTTTGGGTCTAAATTAAAACAAATATTAGTATTTTACATAATTTATTTAGTCTAAAGGAAGTCGTAGGAGTTGACGTCGTCGAACTGCTGCGCCTGCGCGGCGCCGCGCGCCCCCACTCCCGCCACTCCCCCCACTCCTCCCACTCCCGCCACTCCCGCGGCCGCGCGGTACTGCGGTTGCTGCGGTAACGGGACGCGTCATTCACTGAGCACTGCTGCTGCTGCTACTCTACTCTAGTGAGGTGCGGTTAGTGATGCGGGAAGGCGCAGTTAGTGCGGTGCGAGTACTAGCGCGAGCGGTAAGCGGCAAGCGTGTGGTGTGTACAGTGCGGTACTGTGCGGTACTGTGCGGTACTGTGCGGTACTGTGCGGTACAGGACGGTAGGGGGCAGTACTTAGCCTGCGCCGGCGCTCACGGGTGCGGGCGGCCGCCGCGCGCCGCCTGCTGCTGCTGCAACAGACCACCGGGCGGTGAGCGGTGAGCGCTGAGCGCGTTGAGCGGCGAGCGCTGAGCGCGTTGAGCGGCGAGTGCTGAGCGCGTTGAGCGGAGCGCTAGCGTCACGTCGTGTGACGTGACGTGTGCTGACGTTACTCAAGACAGTAGGGGAGACGTTAGTGGTCGTCAGTGTGGAAGTGACACACTCGTACTATACTCTAGTATCTTCGGATAACATACAGTACATAGACTCAGAGTATGGTGTATCTTGTTCAGATGACTCCACACTGACGAGGTGATAGAGAGTGTGAGCATGCGGGGAGGGACTAGAGACAGTAGTGAAACCAGTAGTGTTAGTAACACAACGAGAGCGAGAAGTACAGGCCGCTAGTAAGTAGGTCAGCTATAAGTGACAAGCGCTGATGATGATGATGATGATGATTATGAATGATTGATGGTTACATACAATCTAACGCTAGGTTATCTAACATTGATGATCTTATATATTTACATCTATATTACATACACAAGTAGTGTGGGCCGTGCGCCCTCTACATACAAGTGCAAGTGTATGTGACTGTGAACACACCGACACATACACTCCCACTTGTGTGAGTGTGAGTGTGTCAGTACAGTGTGCTGGTCACTTGCTGCACACACAGGTGTACAGAGCAGTGTTGATAGGCAGGTGTGAGTATCTGCTGTAGTACGTGTCACGTGGACGTTTGTCTGTTTAGGTGTGTAGGTCAATGCGTGTCAGTGTGGTGGTCACCTGTTGCAGCAGATGTCGCAGTCCGGGGTTCGCGGGCAGGTGCGGCCGCATGAGGCGCGGCGCGGCACTGCGCAGCTGCTGCTGCAACTGCTGCTGCTGCTGCAGCTGCAGCTGGTGCTTGCGCTGCTCCTCCAGCTGCTTGTAGTGCTGCTCCTGCTGCTGCGCCGCATGCAGGTGCGACATGATGTCCATCTGCGACTTAAACTGCGCCTCCTGCTGGTGCGCCGCCTCCAGCGTCTGCTGCAGGTGCTGGATCTTTTCCAGGTTCTGCTGGCGCGCCGCCTCCAGCCCGTCCAGCGGCACGGCGCGCGCGCCCGCTTTGGCGCCGCCCTGCTGCAGCGCGTGCAGCTGCCGTCCCGCTGCGCTGCAACCGCATGCCGCCGCCCGGCTGCTGCTGCTGTTGCTGCTGTGCCATCGGCAGTTGCTTGTTCAGCTTCGTTGCTGGATCACCTGCGCAGGCGCCCACGAA
Organism: Philaethria dido; assembly: GCA_033558755.1. Classification (NCBI taxonomy): domain Eukaryota; kingdom Metazoa; phylum Arthropoda; class Insecta; order Lepidoptera; family Nymphalidae; genus Philaethria; species Philaethria dido. The sequence goes on from JAKGSA010000669.1 coordinate 55,212, forward strand.
TGTGGGCCTGGCTGTTGGGGATGAAGCCCAAGTACGCCTTCTTGTCGGGTGTGTGTACAGCAGGATCAGCACCTTTGATGTCAAAGATTGCGGCGGCGACGGCACGGTGAGAAGTGCACGCAGCCGGCCTGCCAACATATAGACATACACTCAGAGAGAGAGAGAGAGACAGAGAGAGGAGAAAGTGAGAGAGAGAGGGCGAGAGGGTACTCACGAAGCCGCCCACCATGACCTTGGTGAGCGCGTCCAGCGCCTCGTTCTGCTGCAGGTGGAACAGCACCGACTTGCTGGGTCTTTCAGGTACTGCCCGCCGATGTTGCTGATCAATTGTTTAGGCATCAGCTGCATTAACAATTTACTAGGCCATGTGTCCACTTTGAGTTCTGGTTCAATATCCTTTGAGTTTGCCGAAACCTAAAACACATATTTGCTAATTATTTTAACTAATAAAGTATAAAGTGTTTCATATAATTTAAATAAATTCACAGATGTGCACCACTAATTTAAATCACATACTTGGATAAGGCAAATGTGTTTTGATGACTTTCTTGTTGATCACCAGGCGCTTTGCCTTTTTCCATCCATTCTAGAGCACCACTCCATATGTACGTTCGTTGTAAGGGTGCGGAGATTTTAGAACCCACTCCTCCCATATTCCCACTCTCCTACATTCCTACTGCTCCCACATTCCCTTACTGCTCCCATTATTTTCCCGACTCCTCCAACATTCGCAACCTGTAGCCACGCTGACCCTGCGTTTGAGGGGCCTGGCTGAATCATTTGTCTCTTGCATGTTAACGTAATAAATAACTTATATTAGGTGTAAAAACAAACGATAAAAAATCTGGACTCATTTGATTATACTTTGGACCACAATTTGACTGACCCTACAAAATGTTATTTAGTCTTTCAGATTTTAATTTTTCCTGAGAAACTCGTTTTTTTTTTTTTTTTATGGATAATGATGGCAAACGAGCAGAAGGACTCGCCTGATGGTAAGTGGTTACCTTCGCCCATGCCACTACAACACAAGAGATGTACTAGATGCGTTGCCAACCTAGATACAGATGGAAAGGAGGATACGTAGTAGTCCATACGGAACCACCATTTTGGGAAAGGATGGTGGGAAAGGGAAAACCTGGCTTACATGCCATCGAACCGGAACACATCACAAGATATTTGGCGGTTCGTCTTTGACATGATAGTGGTCGCGAGCCGTGACGGAGGACGAACTCTCTATTTCACCAAACATAATTTGCTATCGAGGGGTCACGCCACCAACATAACTGCTGGTTATGCGTTGGTGGCGTGACACATATTCTGTTCAGGTGCTTATACAATCATCTGATACAGTTAGACACTAACGTCTAATTGTATCAGATGATTGTGAGTTTGACTCTCGCTGGAAATACTTACATATATTTGAAAAAGAAAATTTTCCTGTCTGGACAAATTAATCATTCTAATATGGATGAAAACGTCTATGTTCTACTTATCTAGCATCACAGTCCCTAGTAGCTAGTTACTACCTACCTTCCATATGAGACATACCTGCGTAGGGGGTGGAGGATAGGATGGTTGTGCCAATTGTGTTAACAAAGCCGAATTGGCATAAGTCGGTTGTCGGGGCGTCACTATCCAGTTGTTCCTCACTGCAGCGGTTGGGGCGCGAGGGAACTGCGCCGGTGGGGCTCTTTGCTGTGATACTGCTGTTCTGTTTTGACTTTAGTTAAAGGAAAAAGATAATGTCAATTGATTTAATATTTTTGTTAAAATAATGTGTATAAGATATGATATAAGAGCTCAAATTAAGCTATAGGTGTTATTCATACAATTTCATTTTTTAAAATAAAAATAAAAAAACTTTTCTTGTATTTTGATTTCATGTAAAAATACATTAAATAGAAATATACAATTCTCAAGCTAATTACCTATAAACATCAGGCTGTACATCCGGAGCAGGTGGCGGTGCCGGACTGGGCGGTCGCTCTTTGAGACTGTAGCCGCGTAATAATACTAAGTGCCTCGGATCCTATAGAGAAGAAAAAACAAGCGATTATGCTAATTAATAAGTAAAATCCAATTTAGCCATTCACATCCATGTATCACCTTGGCGTAGTTGCGCTGCTGCGCGGCGTGCAGCTCCCCGCCCGCGTGCTCGTAGAGCGCGCACAGCGCCGGCACGCGCCGCGCCGCCGCCACCGACAGCTGCGCGCCGCGCTCGCCCACGAGCCGCGCCGCCTGCTCCACGCACCCCGGCGCACCTCCACACACAACACACACTATCTTATTAAGTACATTACAATATGTTTGCAATAAATCTATTTGAAGATCTAATCTTTAAAAGTGCTTACTAATATCAGTGGCGAGTAGTGAAATTTTTAGTTAGGCAAGCCGGTAAATTTAGAGGAGCCGATGTATATTTAGGGAAACCGCTAATTTTTAGAGAAGCCGGTATATTTAGAAAAGCTGGTATAGGATGTGAAGGTATTTAGTATTCTCACTATCGAATTTTGGTAGTGATTTCACTATCGAAAACAGAGGCGACAAAAACTTAACAGCCTATACCTTTAAAATGTATAAATTCGCCACTATAATATAATTGTAATATTGAAAAATATTTATATTCACTTACCAGGAGGAACTACTCCCCCGGCATGTGCTGAATAAGGTGGTGAACAGCACAGTAATATGACATGAAGGGGAATATCTGTTCTGCCTAGTTCTTCTAAGCATGCAAGAGCTGCCATTAAAGCTTCCGTTACACATGCTCGACTTTCTGCATGGCCACCTATAAATCTGTAATTTTTAGGAATTTCTAAATGTTAAAGGTTTTCCTTAACCTTCCCATACCAGAGCGAAAATCTTCGACACGTAACAATCGCGCGCGATTTCACAGGCCGATGGCTTGAAATATTTCATATCCTTTTCCTTACAAAAATTATTAATTATATAAATATAAGTGAAGTTAAGCGGATAGCGCAAGACAGAGAAGAATGGTGTGACTTTGTAACTACCCTCTGCCCCGCTGTGGGGACTTAGGACTAAAGAGAGAGATACAAATATATAAATTACGGGCTTGTAGTACTTATCAAACATATATTTTCTTTTCATGAAATTTGACAATGCATCTAATTTCGTCTAAGTTGAGTTTGACACATATAAATAATTCTTTACTAAAATAAAGTATAATATAGAATCAGCTCATTTTTAGCAGGTATTTAGAAAGTGACATTTGTATAGTTTTTTCAAACTTAGGTAGGGAGAGGAGCTCAAATAATGGAGGCAAGCATTAATGTATTTTAACTCTTATGAACCACTTATGAAGCCAACTTTTATGCCATAGGTATGAGAGAATAGTCTCTTTTTCCAGTTAAATCACCTTTCAACTTCTCTGTTCAGTACATATCTTACTATACAAATTATAATTCTGTGGAAACATAAAAATTTTGCTTCTAGGTCCTGATAATTAAATTAGTAACTTCTACTCTATGATTAGGTAATTCAGAGTTTTTTCCAACACAAACAAGGTGTGTACAAGGTGTGAATAACTCATTATATACCATAATATAAAATAAAAATAATATTTTTAAAGCTGTTAGACAAGTAATAAATATAATAATTTAAATTTTATATGATACACCAAAAATCTAGTTATTCTCACAGAATTCACTAAAACTTGGATTACAAGTTGAAATTAAATTTGGACTAGATTAAATAAAGCAATTCCTAAATGTAGAAACTTGCAGTAAATAGACTCACCAGTGTATTTAAGAAAATATAATATTCACATAAATATTTTGTTAGTTTAATAGTCCAATATGTGGGTATAGAAAGGTTAATGGATTACCATAAATATAGTTTTCTTATATAGTCTCTATGAATACTATATCCATATGTATAAATTTTTAATATAATATTTATAGTTCTTATTGGAAATTGAAAAACTGAATATTTTTGTTTATTTTAAAGAGCATAAGCAAAATCAACAGCAGTACAAAATTAAAAATGTACATGAGGCTCAACTGTTCATATTAAGCAAAAAGTATGTAGTAATGTATCTTGTTTTACATAAATATTACTCTTAATTATTTCATACATATAAAATATTAATACTTTATAAAATTATTATAGTATTTCTTTTAATCACTCACTGTAATTTATCTACAGTTTCAACCACATTTTGTGGACAGGTGAAAGGTCCGTAAGATGCAACTGGAAGGCTAGGGAAGCAATCAGCAGCTTGGTATGCCACTATTCCATATACAGATCCACTTCCAACACCTTCCTCTAATGCTCCTCCATGAAAATATCTGAACAGCAAATATAAGAACACAAAATAATATTTAACTAATATATATAGTAATTTTGATAATATATACCATTCAATGTTTATTTCTTATTTACTATATAATCAAGATTTTTTCAACTCACTCGAGCGTAGGTACAATATAATTAGTTTTTAATTCATTTATATATGCACTATTGGCTGAAGTTGCTTCTATCACAAATATAACTTCAGCCTGTATTGGAGTTTCTGGGGCATTCACGGCCATTATGTACCATTATTTACAACACATTATTAGAAATATATTCATGACTTTTCCTTAAATATAACTATTTTAAATTTATTATTGGTATAAGGGATAAAAACATCAAAATAAATATAGGATTTTGACAATTGACACTGACGTAGGAAATTTTATAATTTTGAGTGACATATTTATTATAATGCGTTCAGAAATATATAGTAAATGTGAAAGTTTGCTACAAGCAATGCTTGAATAAAGTAAATTAATTTTAAATTCAATTTTAAATTAACTTTACTTTGATTTTACGAAAATTTACTTACTTTTCGTGTATTATGAGTTATTAATAAAATCAATAATTTTGCTGACATGTTTAAATTAGACAACACTTTCAAACTGATACCAAAGTTTCAAAGTTTCAATTTCTTACTTCAATAACATAACCTTATCGTAACTGGTTTTCTTATCTAACTTCTTAACAAATTTAATTTTTCGATAAACACAACATTTTTTAACTCTTCTCTATCTCGTGCGTAAGCAGCACTAGCGTAAAAAATTATCACTGAAATATTTTTCGCCTGTGCTATCTAAATATAATGGAATTAACCTATCGTAATTTACGCTTATTTAACCGGCTTTTTCAAAAAACCTATAAGTTTTCAGCTTTTAGATGTTCTTCCAATGCTATTGTGAAAGAAGAATATATTCCTGAGCTATTAAATACTTACAATCGAGATATTAAAGCTGGTATGTAAATTTTAATTATTATCTTAATTTTGTTCCAAAATTATATATTTTTAGATTATATATTATTATTTAAAAAAAATCGATATATATATTTCAATATTTAATATTATACAATACTCATTTTAGTTTATTAATGATTTAAAAAAAAAATTTAAATTATAATAAAACTTTACATACTTAATGAAAATGTTAAAGTGAAAAAATATTTTTTGCATATATTAAATTTATATGTAATGGAAATTAAATATTTATATTCGAAATATTTTTTTTATGTGTACTTAAATATTGGTAATGTAAAGAATATCTTGTGATAATGTAATCTACAATGGTAATAGTAAACAAATCAAAGTATATTTGAACCATTACATAATATTAAAACAAATATTTTGAATTAAACTAATAAAAACAATAATTACTAACAAATTATTGCTTTATTCATACAATATTTCTTTACATTATCTTCTTAGAAATCTGATAAATTGTTTAAAAAATTTGTAGTAGCTAATAATTTTTATTTAAATAAGCTATGAAAAAATAAAATGAATACCTTTCAGTATTTTAGTAACTACCCATTCATTATCACTAAATTTAGATTATAAAACTAAAATAGTGGTTGCAATATAGACCATATCATTCATGATAGTTACTATGTATTCATTTTATGAAATATCTATTACATTAATTTTAATTTGAGATTTAATTGTCAACATTTCTCAATTTTATCGTTGACATTTAGAAAATAGTTTAAAATCTATAAAATAATAAATATGTGCTTGTTTGGTATACAAATTTATTCATTTATACCAGTCGTAACCTTGTATGTTTCAAATATGCATTGTTTCATGTCATTGTATGTGACACTATACAATAATATATGTATTAACTATTGTCAGATACATGGTAGTGTGTGTAATATTTCTATGATTAAATTTATGTATTGATTTATTTATGAAAAATATGATGACCATATAGGGTAGAAGACTGTTATATTTACAATACAAACATAATTTGCGGCTCACATATTTTTTTTTTCAGGTTTCTTATGTTATGTATTTTGTGGTGTACAATAAAGAATAAATAAATAATTTAAGCTTAATAATAAGGCTGTCCCTTCACATTTATTTTAAATGAATACTAAAGTTATTTATATTCTTTATGTGCAATAAAATATATACCTAATGAATGTTATAAAATTTTAACAGGTGGAGCAGTTCCTGTATTTAAAAGAGCATTATTGTTCCCTTCAAGAATTGCCTTGCAAGATGAAATTGGATCTTACACCTATGCCAGTCTTTATCAGGCAGCCTCAGCACTTAGCAAAGATATTGCAGCTGAGTTATGTAAGTAGAATCTATTTAGAATGTTCTTTTATTTAATTTTTTGCCTTATTTGTTAAACGGCTTATGGAAATAAATTTTCTTTTCACAAGATGGGAAAGAATATGTCGTTTATGTTCTGTCAGTTTTATCTTTTTCTAAACCTGTGGTATGACCTTAGTTATTTAAAAAATCGGACCACCATAAAGTATTCTAAATGTAAGGTTCAAAGAAACATTTCATATACCAAATTATACACTTTAAAATATATATTTATAATTATTGTTATTTGCTCGCTCTGGTAAGAAAATACGTGGTAATGAGTTCCGCCACTCCACACGAAATGTCTCAAGTTCGGAGAGGATGTGGCGAACGAAGTGTTGAAACACTTCGTTCGTTAGTTGAGTGAAGTAAAAAATATGTAAAAATCGCAACAACAAAATATTTAACTAAGATAATAGATATAAAGGTTACTTTTAATAGGTAGTCAAAATAATTTCGGCTCAACCTATATGCTATTACATCAGATATACGCATAATTCGATAGTATATCGATATAATAATATGTTTGCCGACATTTTTTAAATAGATAATTTTGAGAGGACACTGAAACGCGTCAATACACCGTTTACATAATTTCCTTATCAATAATCGACTATCATATGAGTATATCTATGAAGCTTTTTAAATATTAGATAACAATGAGTAATAGTTCATTCAATGTTTTAAATGCTTGATAGTTGTGACTTCAAATCCCACCCTTAAAACATTTTGTATTTCGATGAGAAGCTTGATTGGAGTATACATGTTGATGTTCTATGCTCTAGACTTAGAAAACTCATTTACCTATTTAAGCAACTTAGACACTCAGCTACAACTGATACAATTTTACTTGTATACCGATCCCTGTGTGAATCAATCATCTCCTACTGCATCCCAGTGTGGGGAGGCACATACAAAACTGTGATACTTAGGGTTGAAAGAGCTCAGCGGACTGTTCTCAAAGTGATGTTTTATCGTAAAAGAGACTACTCCACCGCTCAGTTGTATTCAGATGCCCAAGTTCTCACAGTGAGACAACTTTATATCCTTCGTACAGTACTGCGTCGACACACCAATATGCCTCTCGACACAACTTTGGTAAATCGGCGAACCGGATATCCTGTTTGCCCGTTGGTTAAGTGTCGTTCCGCATTGGCGCGAATACACTTCCCAGCACGGAGCTCTCAAATATATAATAAAATAAACAAGAAAATATCACTTTATACACTTTGACTTTACACAAAGTCAAGCAAAGTGTGAATTATGGTTGCAGTCAGCAGATTATGACCAGAAACAGAGCAAATTCTAATATCACTTATGTAATTAACACACAATAGGAGGAGGAGGTAGGAGACGCACTTTATTATCTCACAATCCTCACCCATACAAACTCTTAATGAACATACTGCATACACACCACTTCATTCTCACTAGGCACACTTACACACATACACTCACGCGCATACCTCCACACACATACACGCATCTACATGTACACTTAAAAGAATCAATTTTATAAACTTTTTCCTTTTCTTTCCTTATTATGTAAAACATTGTATTAATACTGTTCTTTATTGCATAAGATTAAATGAAACCTAACGGGAGAGGGCACTGGCTCTTGTAACACAGGTTTGTCACCTAGCACAAGAGTCAGGGACTTCCAATTAACTGTAACATGATTTTGTGTAAATAAAGATTATTATTATTATTATTTGTATCTCATTATAAATTCTCGGGTTCATAGGAACCCGGTCCTTTGGAAGGCTTGCGTGGGGACACAGGTCCAACACGTAGAGGCCCCTTTGAGACAACAATATTTTTAATCTGACGCATTGCCCGGGATCCATCTCTGAGTAACCATAGGTAATTGCTCAAAGATGGTCACCGGTCAATGCGTAGGAGCTATGGAACATATGAAAAACTAAAATAGGGCTATGGAATGGAGTTTGGATGGACTAAGTACTGGGCTATTGATTGAGACTACCGGACGTCCGCCTTTTCTTATTATTATTATGTATCTCATTATAAGTTCTCGGGTTCAAAGGAACCCGGTCCTTTGGAAGGCTTGCGTGGGGACACAGGTCCAACACGTAGAGGCCCCTTTGAGACAACAATATTTTTTAATCTGACGCATTGACCGGGATCCATCTCTGAGTAACCATAGGCAATTGCTCAGAGATGGTCATCGGTCAATGCGTAGGAGCTATGGAACATATGGAAAACTAAAATAGGGCTATGGAATGGAGTTTGGATGGACTAAGTACTGGGCTATTGATTGAGACTATCGGACGTCCGCCTTTTCAACAGTCTCAAATTGAAATGTTAGCGGACGGTGACTCGCCTCCCACTAGATGGGCCCCCACAAAGTGGCGTAGTGCCTCGGGCGCAACATCGGTGTGGTCGGCTAAGGGTGTCGAGAGGTGTGCACCGGTTTCACAATCGCGAGAGTGCTCGTGAGCGGGTTTCCCCGTTATTACGCAGATTGAGCACTTCCACCCTTCCGAGCATATAGCTCTTGCGCTCCACTCTGCCGGCCAATGAAGGCAAGCCAGAGGCGGGGGATAAATTACAATTCCCCTCTGGAGGTCTCAGGTCCGTGGGGTCGCCACTCCCCAACAGCTCGCCACAAGCTGCCCTGCGGGCTTATTATTATTATTATTATTATTTAAATAAGTTATTATGGCTAAATTGCACAAAATATTTACAAATTCTAGTTTGTGTAATCTGATATATAAACTCTATATATAAGGTCTAATATATTTAGTCCAAACAACATTTTTTTTTAGAAAACGTATAAAAATTTGGACGCAGCGGGACTCGAACCTGCGCCTTACAAACCGTCCAAACTCTCTGACCGCTAAGCCATATGTTCTATATCCAGCTGCATCGAAATTCTTATGCGCTGGTTAAAATTTATTTTTTGTTGTTAGCATCTCTAGTAGAGAGATTTTTACAATTTTCTGCTACCCAAAGATTATTTCTAAGAACCATCGCCTGATAAGAGAGAATACTATTTATTAAATAGCGGGATAGGCTGAGCGAACTTAGAGTCATGATCTTCTGTTCTGATTGTTTTTTGAAAGTATTTACGTTTTGAAAGACACTGCATTTGGTGTAGTGGAACCAAATGCAAATCGGATCGTGGGGTATCGAAATTTATTTCCCGAAATGAGAATAGAATCCACAACCATCACGTGTACAGCATTGGCCTTAATTTTTAAAATGCAAGTATGAGACCTAAAAAAAAGGTCGCCAGGTACATGTGAAGCTTAGCTTAAATTGTAATTGAGTTTGCAAAAATACAAGGTCAAGATAAGTGGAGAGCTAAAAAAAGGTCATCACGTTTCGTTAGTGAAATTACTAAATACCTTTACATACTATACTGACTTCCCTAAATATACTGATATCTCAAAAAATTACCGACTTCCCTAAATATATACCGGTTTCCCTAAATTTACTGGCGTACAGCAAGGTTCTGTCCTTAGATATCGATAGCGCCAAATTATTATAATATATATACTATATTTTTTTACAGTGGGCGAAAGAGAACGTACGATTTCGTATATGTGCAGCAACGATGCATCTCACGTGATAGTACAATGGGCAATATGGATGTCTGGGAACATTGGTATGTGACATCCCTACTAATATTATATATGTGAATTTATGTTTGTTTATAAAGCTAGAACTACTAGACTCTTATCATGAAAATTAGTACAGATATTCTTAGGGCTAGATATTTTGCCAGACATAATTGTTTGTCAAAAAATCTAGCTTCATAGCCTCCAAATTAACATATATCGACGATGAGGTGCTAACAGTAAATGCACTGTTGGCATGTATTAGTGAAACCTCTTCAGTGAATTTTTAGTTGAAAAGACACACCACATAATAAAAATGTGAAACTATCTCGCAACTAACCAACGTGTTCCAACTGCAAGCCATTGAAAACCATTAAAGAAAAAATAAACAATTAAAAAAGAAAAAGAGAATCTATTAAAAATGTCCGCTACGAGGTGCAGCTCCCTCGTCGATGTACGCACTATAGTATGTAATTAGTAAAAGCATTAAGCCACGTGAACGAAGCCGCGAATAACAATTCAGCTTTTATTTTTATATTTTTGTTTGGTCTCGTCCTCCGCCTGGCTCGCGACCACTATCATGGTCAAAGACGAACCGGCCAAATATCTTATGATGTGTTTCTGGTTCGATGGCATGTAAGCCAGGTTTTCCCTATCCCACCCATCCTTTTCCCCAAAATGTAGTGGTGTTCCGATAGCGGACTTCCCTGAGCATTGTCCTCCCCTTCCATCTGGTCCTCTAGGTTATAACGCATCTACAACGCTTTCCTGGTGTTGTAGATGTTCATGGGCGAAGGTAACCACTTACCATCAGGTGGTCCTTCTGCCTCGTCTGCTGCCATCAGTTATCCATAAAAAAAAAAAAAAACAAAAGATACAAAGCGGAAACTATGTATGTATGTATGTTTATCTTTACAGTATTACTAGTATAAATGCAGTCTTAAAATCTCTGCATATTATCAGTACTAAAATGCACTTATCTTTTATATGCTGATAAGAATGAATATAATAAATCATAAAATACTGTTAATTTGTTTTGACATTGGTATATTTATATGGTGTATTTTTTTATTATATGTTGAAATAAAAATAACGAAGCTTAAAAACATTTTCTGGTGATATTTCTTGAATTATACAATTGGTTTATACCGATAGCAAATAATTGTATCATAATTTCTCATATATTATTCTTTCACTTCTATTTTTTCTAAATAAAATAATTTTATAATAAATTTAAAATTGGGTTAAAAGAAATAAAAAAATTGAAGGTCTTTATGGCTCATCGGACAGCATCTGACTATGAACAGCAGGGTACGCAGAGGAACCTGAGAACCTAGTGTTAAGACACCTGCTCCTCCAGTTTCGCCGAGAATTGAGACATTCCGTGTTCAGTGACGGAACACAACGCCGCGGTTTGCTCTTTTTACCAAACCCTGAAATGAGAATGTTAAACTTTATATTGTACGACGTTCGTTCGTCGTGTACGGGCCTTCTTGCGCTCACGACAAAAGCGCGTTGCAACCTAAGCCTAAAATACATTCAAATAAAAAAAACAAGATATATATATATATATATTTATTTTAGCTGTCCCCCTTACACCCATCCATCCAGCAGAGATGCTAAAGTACTTCATAACGGACAGTGGATCTAGCTTGGTCATATGTAGTCAGAATTTCGAGAACCTTCTTCGTCCAATTGCCCAGGGTCTCTCCAAGCCGATCATCATCACGTCCAGGCCTGATGAGAAGGTGGATCTGAAGACTGATGCTTTAAGTGAAGTGGGCCAGTCCAACAATTGGTATGGCGGTTCTGATGCCATGCTTATTTATACTAGTGGTGAGTGTGTTTTATTTGTTTTTTAGCAAGTTTTTTAATATTAGGAATTTTTTTTTAAATTTTTGTTTAATTTTTTTTGGGTTCAGCTGTTGAAAATATAATGTAAATTATTATTTGGATTCTTTGTGAAACTTGTGGAAAAAATCTTTGGGAAAAAATCTGGTTCATTTGTGGCTTAAAATATATGTTGTCTCTTCCAATCCGGCAAAGAATGAGACAGAAATAGACATATTTTTAATTAGTACTATTTTTGCAAATATATTGATCTCTTTCTTATTGAGTTAGAAAGAAAGGGATGCCAAGTTTTATTTATCATTTTTTTTTTTTTTAATTAGGCACAACAAGTAAACCCAAAGGCGTGGTATGGACTCACAAAATGTTAAACACACAAATAGCCGCCCTACAATCAGCGTGGCAGTACTCCTCCCAGGACGTGGTCCTCCACACGCTCCCTCTTCACCACATACATGGTCAATTAAACTCTTTAAATGCCACTTTAGCTGCTGGAGCTAGGTAATTTTTTATTTTAGTTTTTTTTATGTGTTTTTTTACAATTTTTTTTCTGATATACCAGTAAAGTAGGCAGAGAATGTTTTGTGTTGAAACACTTAGTTTTTCATTTTCCTTTCGATATTAAGACATACATACATACATAGCTTCACGCTGTATCCCGCATATAGCAGGGTAGGCAGAGGGAACCTAGTGTTAAGACACTCCGTTCCCCACTTTCTGCTGAATTGAGGCATTGCGTGCTGAGTGGCGGAACTCAACGCCACGTTTTACCTTGTTACCAAACCCAGGAAATGAAAATTCCATTTCATGGACGCATCGTCAATATGATTACAAAAATATAACCACTCTAGGGCTTCACAGATAAGAACAACGTAGAACGTAATGCGTTCAATATATTACGATCAATTTCCATGACGAAAAATGTCGTCATGCCCACTGTAGGCCTTTATGTGTGACGAAATATTTCGTCATGCCTTAATTATTAAATTTTATTACTAACACAATAATATTTTTAACAGGATTCGAATGCTACCATCATTTTCATCACCAGCTGTATGGGCACGTCTATTGGGCAGTGAGAAGGAAGACCGAGTATCTGTATTCCATGGGGTGCCGGCAATGTATGCGAGACTTTCCAATGATTATGATAACATGTTCGCTGATAACAAGACGAGGGAGTACGTGAGGAGTACCTTGTCGACTAAGATGAGGTTAATGTGTGCTGGGTCTGCGCCACTGCCTGAGACATTGTTTAACAAGTGGGAGGAGGTAGGTTGGATGTGGTGTTTTAAATGATGGATTGGTTTTTGTTTATTTAATTTATGGTGAAGTAATTAAGATAATTTTTTTTTTAATATTACGAAATATAATTTTGCAATAGTATATCTGTCATGTATGAATATTAGTTTTGCTTGCCTAGTAGATATGGACTTATAGATAATAATCTTTAACATTTTAATAAAAAACAGAAATCATCAATCAGTTTTAAATAAAATGCACTAAAAACTAAAATAGTTACGAATAACTCAAAAACTACTCGTGGATCATGTTATCTTAACTAAATTTAATCGGGACCATAAGAAGCTATCATATAAGAAAATAAATATCAAAGTTAGCTCATCCAGTAAAAAGTTATCTGGTAATGCACATAAAAAGTACATCCTAATTAAGAAGGTCTTTCTTTTCGGTAAAAAACAAATGATTTGGCAAGTGTGTATGCAGATTTTTTTTTCTATCCATTTTTAAATAATATAAAAATATAATCAATATCAAAATTTCTTTATTCAAGTAGGCTATTACAAATACTTTCGAATCGTCAATTTACAAAGGTGTCAGTCGTGTCAGTCCTAACAGAAACTACCACCGGCTCGGAAGGCAGTTCTGCTGAGAAGAGCCGGCGAGAAACTCAACAGTTGCTCTTTTCAAATATTTTTTTACAATAAATATACAACTATGATGAGCCTCCCGGGTGAGCGTCAACAGCGTTTAATTCCACACATAGACATCATTATAGTATTCTTGGACAGAATAATATACTTTTTTCAATAATATGTTCTTAATTTTAACTTTTTTAATCATAATAATAATGATCCACCCCACCAGATATCAGGTATAAGGTTGCTAGAGCGTTACGGCATGTCGGAGGTGGGCATGGCGCTCAGCAACCCCTACCGGCCGGTGGCGGGGCGCGCGGTGGCGCACGTGGGCGCGCCGCTGCCGGGCGTCAGCGCGGCGCTCGCGGCGGCGGCCGGCGGCGTACTGAGGCCGCTTGTGGTGGTGCAGAGCGACGCGCCTGACTTGCAGGTACGCACACACACACACACTCACTGGCATAAGTGCACCAGTACATACATACTAGTAATGCGGATAAGCAAATTCACACCAGTACACACCATTTAGTACATATACATCCTTCACGTGTAGTAAAGTATACGTACACACACACACTAGTATACGTACACACTCACTATTACAAGTGCATACACTAACACACATACACTTGTAATACATACATACACACACGCACGCACATACATACGTACTCACATACACACACAAGTGTACGTAAACGATAATACACTTTTACAACACCCGTGAAAACACATAGACTCATGCATATTATAACAAACCACATCTACCTTTTGTATGTCGATATTTAACTGTCGAAGCTACGTACATGAATGTGCAATATAGAAATAAACGAACTTAATAAACTATTTCTAAGACAAATATATATATTTATATTTTCCAATCAAACAGTGATTTTATACGAACAAACCGTCCATAAACAGCCTAACACTATTCATGAAATGTATTTCAAAAATTGAAAGTATTAATCAATACACACTTCAGAAAAAAAAAAAAGATTTTTGATAACATATAAATATTTACACCTTTATTCATTTGTTTGGTAGAGGTTCGTCCTCCGTCTCGGGCCTGCGACCACTTGATCAGGTCAAAGACGAACCGCCAAATATCTTATGATGTGTTCCGGTCTCGATGGCATGTAAGCCAGCTTTCTCCTTTCCCACCCATTCTTTCCCTAAAAATGTAGTGGTTCCGATAGCGGACTATTACATTGTCCTCCTTCCATTTGTATCCTCTAGGTTATAACACATCTACAACGCCTCTGGTGTTAGTAGATGTTCATGGCGAAGTTGCAACCACTTACCATCAGGTGTCCTCTTCTGCCTGTTTGCCATCAGCATCCATAAAAAAAAAAAAAAAAACAAAAATTAGTTAAGTAAAATTATCTTTTTACAGATATCATTAGAAAAACTTCAATGCTTCACCAGCCAAAGTAGATAGAAGGGAATGAATGGAAAGACCAACATCAATAATAAAGGGAACCCAACGACCAAGGAGGTACGAAGGAGAGCTACTGTTAAAAGGACCTGTGTTTACAAGGTTTTGTTAAACAATATTTAAAATGTTCTTTATGACTGAATGAATTGTGATATAAATATATGTTGGGTCAGTCACAACGCATATTTAAAACTACTCAACGTAGAACGAGAGCACTATGAGAGGATTTCTTGAAAATCATATGCTACCGAATATCAAACGTCCTGTCGTGGCGTACACAGGCACAAGCGTGCGACTGTATACGCGACAGGTTGTGCCTGATTCCCCCAATTCCAGGAAATGTTAGTATTTTCATTTTCTGGTTTGGGAACAAGGCAAGCGCGGTGCTGAGTTCCTCCACTCAGCACGCAATGCCTCAATTCGGCGGAAAGTGGGTAACGGAATTGTTAAAAGAACGCAGCACTTTATCACTAGGTTCTCAGGTTCCCTCTGCCTAACCCTGCTATATGCGGGATACAGCGTGAAGTGTAAAAAATAAACAAATAAATAATACAGGATCAACTTAAAATAATATAAATTATAGAAGCTTGGTGCTTTTTCCCGCAATTTAGAATAGTGAAAGATCCATTTTCCCCTAAAATTAAAAGACAGAGTGAAGTGGAGCTTAATATCCCGTTTTGTCTAACAGAGCGAGGAAATAAAAAAAAATAATCATTCCTCCGAGTGGGCAGCGAACCTGCAACCAACTGCGTTCATAATCAAACGTTATCTCCAACGTGTGCCGCAATGGCCTTTTATATATGTATTTTCGTCTGTTTTGGTCTCATTTAAATTTAGTTAAAATCTGGTACACTTTTAGTGCCTTGGCTTGATTTTTATTATTATTATTTCCATAGATACTGGAACCGAGCACCGAACCCCGACTCCCCAGACTTCACACCCGACGGCTGGTTCCGTACCGGTGACATGGCTTCCTATTCCAATGGCAAATTCAGAATTTTGGGAAGAACCTCCGTAGACATAATAAAAACAGGCGGTTACAAAGTAAGTGCTTTACAAGTAGAGTCCGCCATCTTGGAACATCCGAATGTTCTAGATGCAGCCGTTGTCGGTATCGAAGATGATAGTTATGGTGAAATAGTAGCTACTGTTGTCGTTATAAAGGAGAAAACTAGCTTGAACTTAAAAGAACTTAAAGATGAAGCTGGGAAGAAATTAGCGCCATATCAATTGCCCAAAACTATGTTGATTGTGGACGAAATGCCTAGGAACGCTATGGGCAAGTTAGATAAGAAGGTCATCAAACAAAAATTTGGCGATAAATTGGTATTTAAAAAGGTGTAAGTTCATTTTTTTTTATTGTTATGTATATGTATTGTAAGTCAACCATACCCTGTCAACCATATTAAATAGAAGCATTCGTACAATCTCCTCTCTTCGTGTGCTCTCCATAGAATATGACATTGGCGAAGTGATTAGTGCTCAACTGCCATAAACGAAACCAAACCAAAATAGAAACGATATCTCGATTTTTCATCGATTATTGTATTTATATAAACGAAAGGGTACTTAATATTTTTATACTAAAGCTCTGCTTGAAATGTATAAATGCCATAAAAAATTGTTTATTTTTGAAAAGAAAAATAGTACTTATAGAGATAACATAAGTTCCTGTCGCTGTGTATTTTTTAATTTTCTAGTTCTTCAGCACCAATTTGAAAGCAAATTGGTTTTATAGAAGGCTTAAACGAAATTTAAAAATATAAGAAAAATAATACAGATACAAAAAAAACTATTGAAAAAACATTTCAATATAAAAAAAGAAGTGTTGTTGGAATGAAAATTTTTGTCACAAATTTTAAGCTGTCACAAAACTGTCTCAGTTATTTTACAAATAAATATAAATAGCAACCTCATGGTTGAACACAAAATCTTTGTTCACAAGAATTTATTTATTAATATAATAACTTTAATAAGTCAATATTATTATGTATTAGGTGGTAGGAGGTTCGTCCTCCGACTGGCTCGCGACCACTATCATGTCAAAGACGAACCGCCAAATATCTAATGATGTGTTCCGGTTCGATGGCATGTAAGCCAGGTTTTCCCATTCCCACCCATCCTTTCCCCAAAATGTGGTGGTTCTGATAGTGGACTACTACATTGTCCCCCCTTCCATCAGTATCCTCTAGGTTGGCAACGCATCTACAACATCTCTGGTGTTGTAGATGTCTATGGGCGAAGGTAACCACTTACCATCAGGTGGTCCTTCTGTTCGTTTGCCGTCCGTTATCAAAAAAAAAAAAAAAAACATGTATGTATTTATTATTTTTCTTTTTACTCTGCAAAATACAGAGGATGAATGCATTTATCTATTTATTTTTTATTTGAATAGCAATTAGGTCTGACTAATGACTTGCAATGACTTGAAATGTTAAAGTAGAAGTAGAATTTTTATTTTAAAACATGTATATTGTTAAAAAGTTGTTTTTTTTTTTTTAACAATTTAAATATATAAATTATTTAGACAAGCTGTGTCAATTATAATTCTTCATATTTCATATCAGGGTCTAATAACAAAGGCGGAAAAGTTCATCTTTTACTTACAAAGTTACTTACCGCAGTCCATCACATATTTTAAGATTCCTATTTAACCAACATAGGTTAGGATTAAAATAAACTATATGGGAACTATAGTTAACAATATACATTACAACTAAAGAGATACAGTATCCTTGCATTGTGTTCTATTTTTTGTAAATTGCATCACCTGGATTTTGCCACCTTTGTTATTACACCTCTCAAATAAATGTAAGTAATTCGAAATAATAAAAAAAGGTTTTATAGTTAAAATTTTAATATATATTAATAATATGAATGGTGCAATATGCTTATAAGCAAATAAATCACAAAGTTAGTAGTGTATAACAGGTATAAAGGACTGACTTGCCTTATTGTATTTAAAATATTTATTCTTGTTTTGTTTAATAAAAGAGATATTTTTATAAAATCAATCGTTTTATTTGTTTTCTGTGTTACAAAGTTATCTTTTTGTAGCTTTAAAAGGATGAAAGAATGTTTTCAAAGACAAGAACTTGTTATTATTATTTTTTTTACAATACTTATATACATACATACATAGCTTTACGCCGTATCCCGCGTACTCGTATAACAGGGTAGGCAGAGGGAATCTAGTGTTAAGACACTCCGTTCCTCACTTTACGCCGAATTGAGGCATTGTGTGCTGAGTGGTGGAACTCAACGCCGCGCTTTGCCTTGTTACCAAACCCAGGAAATGAAAACTTTCATTTTCTAGAGTGGGAACCGAACCCACAACCTGTCGCGTTTACAGTCGCACGCTTGTGCCTCTGCGTCACGACAGGCATTCTTATATTATATAGACGCGTAAAATATGTATATATATGTTATTTTAAATTTTCTCGATACGAAAAAACTTGATTCCTCCGGAAATTTCTGCGAGATATGCTGTATTCGATTATCTTAAACAGCTTACAATATAAAGATGCGTAAACTATAAAGAGGCAAAAAAAAGTATCTTTTGCTTTCTAAAATATTCTCTTAAAATTCTAATTTCAAATTCGATTCAAATAACATTTTACCTCTATATTTAACTGCACTAATTACCGCATATATAACGCAACATTAACAAAAACATATATTTTTTATAGTTAAGTAATAGAGAGCAGATTCCATTTCAAACAGACACATATCAATATTCTAATGGCTGATCGGAACTAAGCATATATTCTCGCTATATAAAAATTGTCAATGCTGAGCCATCAACGTCTTCATTACATATATAAATTATATAAGGAGTAACTACTACGAGACAATATAAACCTTAGAGCTGTTGGCAAAGCGGGGTTAGAACTCACAACTATATACAGTTGTTAATTTGGCAAGTATTATAGGCGAGATCATGTCCATTGCGTAGTTCAGAGAAGCCATTTAGTTTCACCACAATTGTAAACTTATTTAACTCCAAATTAACAAGCATTTAGAAATTTCCAACTCATTACTTATTCCAACCGAGAGGTTTCTATAAAAGTTCTAGCAGCTGCAGTCGCATTTATCAGACAAGGTTGAGAAAATTCCGCGGACGATATCGCATCCGACCAACTCGAATATGTAGCCACGATAGTCGCAGATATACCCATTAACATAACAATTATCGCAAGCATAACATCGTACCATTTAATCGAATAATCGTTCATATCGATATCGGGTCCCATGTCTTCGAAATCGGTGAAAGTTCTATATTGAGTCTGTACCCTGTTTATGATAAGCGGCTCTTTGGACACGTCGCCATTTTGTCTTCTATTATTTAGTTGTTGATTTTCAATTTCCACGAATCGAACTATTTTTTGCCTTATTCGAGATGGTAGTAAGTTTTTCATTTGCGATCGTTTGTAGCAAAGACGTAAGAAGAATAATGGTGGAAAGACGAACATTAGGGGACCGGTGAGTGTAGACCCGACCAGGCCCATGACGAGATCGAACCTAGGTACCGACTCTCCAAGGAATACCGCCAATAGGACTATACCAGAGCGCAGCAGGCAACGCTTCGTGCAGAACTCTGTAACAAATTATAGTATTCATTGAAAATTGGCATATTAAAATTCTGTGCTTTCGTTGGGCGATAACATTTTTCATAGTAAATATTATCTTGCGGCTATCATACGAGACAGCGTCCGACTGTAAAACGCCATTGGTTCAGGGTTCGATTGCCACTCGGATAAAAGATTAAGAAAGATATTTTAATTTCTACACTCTGTTGTTGGGACATTTTAAGAATTTTATCATTTTGCAATTAGATTAGGATAAATTGAATTTACTTTTACCGTGTATTCTGATATATATTTTATTTATAACATATAATCAAATAACGTTTACCTTGAGGTATTTTTAAAAGGTCTTCGATATGCTGGAACAGCGCAGTGTTGCTGACAGCGCTAGAGAAGCAAAGTTGGAGTGTCACGAGGAGCGCCACTATGCACAGTGTGATTGATGGAGGCATTCCTAAACATATACAAAACATTTTAAATGAAAATATCGTTCTTCTAGGATTTATACAAACTTTCACTTCAAAATGTTATTGAGAAAATAACATATTTTGGGCATATTACAAAGACAGCTTTGTCCTTATGGGATAGGATAGTGGATAGTGATGTTTTAAATCACCTACGATATAGATGGTTATTTTCAATAAAAGATGTAACAAACGAATATGATTTTTGCTGTGGCATATAAATAATATATAATAGTGTAGAAAGTTAGGGCTATATTCATATTTATTTTCATATCAAATACCTTGTAAAATATTGCTCTCGACATTATTGCCATATCTATTGGCTGCCATTAGCGACGTCACCATAAACATGAACCCGGTTATAATGAACCCGCCGAGCACGGCTGAGTTGATCCTGCGGCTATCTTTCATGTCCACTTGCAATGTGAGCAGCATCGGGTGGATGTCGAACTGAAAGAGTTAAAAAAAGATTTTTTTTAATTTAAAAGCTAAGAATTTGAAAAAACAAATGAAGAGCGATTCTTTTGAAAACAATAATGTGTAAACAAACCAAAATATCAAAGCATGTATTTAATTATAGATTAGTTTATAAAGTAGGTTCAGTTTCGCGTTTTTTCAGCGTAAAAGAATAATCAGAGAAAATTTAGTGTCATAACACTCCGTTCTTCGGTTCCCACCCGAAAAATTGAGAGGCAATGCGTCAAATGACAGAACAAGAAGCAACACTTACCTTACCGGAACTTTGGAACGTGAAAAATGAAAATAATTTAAACACTCATATTTTTTGTGCCAGGGTAGTAGGAGGTTCGTCCTCCGACTGGCTTCCGCTGCGATCACTATCATGTTAAAGACGAACCGCCAAATATCTACCGATGTGTTCCGGGTTCGGGATGGCATGTAAGCCGTATTTTCCCTTTCCTACCCATCCTTTCCCCAAAACAGAGAGCCGCATGAAGTGGATCCACTGACACGCCCGCTTTCCACAGGTATCTCCTTGAGGCAGCAGACCATGCATCATCCAGATGACACAACATCTCTGGTGTTGTAGATGCCTATGTGGGCGAAGTTAAAAACCACTTACCATCAGGTGGTCCTTCTGCCTCGTTTGCCGTCCGTCATCAATCAAAAAAAATATATATTTCCTCAGTGAACCATCACGACCAATAGTGTATATAGTCAGGCACTGTCGTGCTGCGCCATATACACCTCAGAATTAGTTAACTTACATGTTAATCCCACAAAAATACAAAAATTATAACAGAAACATACCTGAAAAGCAATAATCCCATAGGCGACTAAGAAGTCTCGTGCACTAGGCACGTACTCCAGCACGTCGGCGGAGGGGCGGCGGTGATGCGAGTCGTCACTATAGATACAGCAATCTCAAGTGCATATCGCTACTGAGCTGGACACTAGATACAGGCTGATATTAGAGCTATTGGCCTGGAAAAAAAAAAAAATCTATTAGGAGGAACGAGAAGAAAGAACGTGTAGTGATGTAATAATACCCGTTTGGTGGTAGGAGGTTCGTCCTCCGGGTTCGGCTTCCTTCTCGACCACTATCATGTCAAAGACGAACCGCCAAATATCTTATGATGTGTTCCGTTCGATGGCATAAGCCAGGTTTTCCCTTTCCCACTCATCCTTTCCCTAAAATGGTGGGTTCCGATAGCGACTACTACATTGTCCTCCCCTTCCATTTGTGGTTTATCCTCTTAGGGTTATAACAACGCCTCTGGTGTTGTAGATGCACCATGGGCTAGTTGCAACTTCACTTTTTCACCATCAGGTGGTCCTTCGCTCTGCTTCCTAACGTTATCCATAAAAAAAAAAAAAAAAAAAAAAAAGAAAAAAAAAAAAAATATAAAAAAAAACAAAAAAAAAAAAATTAAAATTTAACAAGATGAGAAATCTATTTCAAGTAAAACACATCAATGAGTAAAATTATTAAAGAATAAACTCAAATGCAACACGGTGACGAACCTCTACCACCAAACAAAAATACTAATGGGTAAAAAAAAAAAAAAATTAAGCAAGGTAGAATATTTAAAGTGGGCTACTTATTTGAAAAGAAATAAAAATACTAACTTCATATGCTTAGGAGAAATCGAGCCACATGACGGGACATAGCAGGATCCCTAGTAGAATCATCCACACGCAGTACGACACCTTCCGGACACCACCCGCAGTGATCTTCCACCAGAACATTTGCAAACTTTGGAAAGATGCTGGAAATTATTTTTTTTTTACTTTTTATTGTCATTCAATTATTTTAATAAAAACAGAGACATTTTAAGAGACAACTTAGTGTCAAGACACCTCGTGTGCTCCGTAAGGCAGCAATATTCCTAGTTAATTTCTCTAGTACCTCTTTAGAAATTATTGTGCATTTTTATTTTCAGAACATGAATACCTGCTTTTAAAAAATTTCAAGCAAAGGCTATTAGAATTCGAAGTAGTTCTCGTTAAGAAAGTATAGCATATATGATAGAAGAATTCTTGAACGCAAAAATTCCTGTATGAACAGGTCTTCTGGTGACAAAAAGTATTCCGTATTGTTACCGAAAGTATTTTGTATGGGAAACCTTAGTTCCTCTTACGCACGGTAGGGGGGCGCTTTTATTTCCCATAAAAATTTTTTCGATAATGATACGGATTACTTTGTTACAAGTTTCATGCTTGCTCGATTGCGACAGTGGCTAAAGTAAAAAAATACCCTTTTTTTTTTGTTATTAGCTTCTTGTTTACACTCAAGATATAAACGAAGAAAGTATACTTCTATCAGAGGATTAAAAATATAGTAATTAGTTAATTAAGGTTTCACTTTTTGCTTAGAGAATACCGCATTATTAGAAAACAAGATACAAATTATAACCCAATCTAAATAGTCTAGTCTTTACCTTTGAAAGTCAATCAACTTCAACATATTCTCATATTTTTCAATATAACATCATTATTATAGATATAAAGTTTATTTCTTTGAGTGATGAGAAAAGATTCAAGCTTTTGTAATGGCTAATAATCAATATTTATCACATACTCACATTGCTTAATTAAAAAACGTATATACTTTCTGTTAAATTTTTATGCTGTTTATTTTTATAAGATCAATTACCTTATATAGCCATAGCGCAATAATAATTTCGTGTAAAGCAGAATTTAAATCCGCAACTAACGCTTCTAATGAGTGAGTCAAGGTATAAAACACATAATAGGCTTCCCAGATAAGCAATGCTACAACATTTGGTATCAACTACTGGATCAAATTCATAAAAGTTTTGAGTTTCGGTTTACAATTTCTACTAATTTCTTACATTCCTAGACTAATAGGAATTCCTTCTTTTTACATACTAATATTTTCTGTTTTCGGTTTTCACATGTCTTTAAATAAAATATTAATTTATCGAAATATATATTTATTTTTTCTCCACAGATATCGATATCGTCTAAAATATCCATACTATCGACTATCGATTATCGACTATCGACTTATTTTTACCATTTGCTCCTACAATATATGCGTGCTCTAGCTATATGAGTAATGTGTATACACCTACTTTCCTTACCAAATATGAAATTAGGTATTCCAGCGCCAAAAACTGTCGCATCGATTAAAAACGTCACTACTGTCCTTGCCTGATCTCCAAATGCTAATTCTGCTATCGCTGCATATGGGAATCTAAAAATTTACAAAAATATTAATATTGTAACATACATATATTTGTAGCTAGTAGCTATTGTTAAGATATAAATTACTAAGAAACTTTATTATATATATACACTTCGTTTTTGAGACACTGTACTTGTAGAGTGGAGAAATCATTTTTTTTATGAAATCACAAAGCAGCTGTTGATTTGAAACGTCTTGCTAACGTGACTATAACAGGGGCTACCTATGAAAGACTAGGATCTCGATTTGCGATCGCTAGGCATTTATGATGTTCCGAATGAGTGCAACGAGTGACAGGAGGGGCCTCAACGCCATTTTCGGTAGCATGGCAGAACCTCATAAATATAACCATTTCTCGGAATGGATATTGTATCCATAACTATAGCGTACAAGTGTAGTCAGACGCTGTCCTACTGTCATTATGTAATTATTGTAAATATACGCATTTAATTTAATGACAGTAGTTAATTTATGTAATTTTCGTAAATGGTGGGAAGTGGAGGAGATCAATAGTAAATTATTTACGATATTTTCTCTACCTATGCTAAATGAATAAGGACTAATAAATATGATCGGCGTAATGGCTCCGACAGTTTTTCGTTGCTCATGGTTTTTTAACAGTTAGTTCCTCTTACGCACAGTAGGAGCGCTTTTCAATTCCCATACAAATTCTTTCGATAACGATACGGATACTTTATCGCCAGTTTTCGTATTTGCCCTACAGTGTACCGACTTGCTTTAAAATTGGGCACATGTCCGGAGGTCCATCTAATGAGATTAAATTGTTTTCATTTCAACATAGGTACATGAACCTGATGAGTTTACCAGAACGACCAGATTTCGATTTTTGTAATCTTCATTCCCACTTACAATTAAAGCGCGGTTTTTAATTTTTTAGCATTAAATTTAATATTCAAAATGTATTAATACAGTGAAAAAAATGTTTTCTAATAATACTCGTTAATATGAATGAATTCAAAATAAGTAAACAAAAAAATATATTCTTATAGAATTTTTAGAACCTGTCCACATGTTTTTTTTTTGAATCCGTTTCGTTGACCGTATACCTAACTAGAAATACCGGTCCAATATTTCCGTAAAATAATTGTATAGTAATTTTTAAAATATATAACGCACTGTTGGCACGCGGCGTCCAATTTAAAAAAAACGTAAGATTTATTTAACATATATTACAGTAAATACGAAGGCGAAATGCTAATAACTTTAGATCTCTCATTAATAAACAAAACAGCCTAATAAGCTTTTGGGAATAACTTAAAAATATTTTATTACGATCATAAAATAAAAGGTATGAAAATGTTTTTTTAAACTTCTCAAACAAACAAAAAGGTTCTGGATTCGACTGTTTTATTTATTTACGGCATAACTTTTTATTGCTTGAACCTGTTTTGATTATTCTTTTTTATACGATAGCTACTAGCTCGTGCTTTTGATGTCATCATTATTATGGGGGGTCTTCACTCTCCTCCCTGGGGAGGAGGGGTGATGGCTTCAGGCTCTTAGGCCTATGGCCATGGGAGTCTTCTCCGTCCATGAACATGGGCGGGTCATCGGGTTGGCCCATAGGGCCTCTGTAGGGGTTCTGTCTACAATTTCGGTTCCTTTAGGGAACCGAGGAAGGATGGTTCATCATTAATAGTTTTTCATACACAAAACTCTTCCGATGGCCTCGACTAAGTGACTAACAGAAACCGCACATTAGAAAATACTGAGCGCAAAAATTAAAATTAAAAAAAAATAAATTTAGATTTCTCCTAGTTCTTACAAAACGGGAAACAACAGCATTTCAGTCTACTAAAAAAGTAACAGGTTACCAGTGGCGAGGGGTGAAAATTTTAGTTAGGCAAGTCGGTAAATTAAAGGAAGGTGATGAATATTTAGGGAAGCCGGTATACATATTTTGGGAAGCCAATGTATATTTAGGGAAGCCGGTATACATGTTAAGGGAAGCCGATGTATATTTAAGGAAGCCGATGTAAATTTTGGGAAGCCGATATATTTAGATATTTAGGGACATCGGTATAGGATGTCAAGGTATTTCGTAATTTCACTATCGAATTTTGCCGATGATCCTTTTTTTTTAGGTCTAAAACATGTCAGAGCTTCTTTTTTTGCACTTTTATGACCAATATTTTCCTGACAGTCTTTTATTATTTTTTAGGTTGTAAAAAGTTAGGCAAGCCGGTGGGAATCGAGTTGTATGGACGCCTCGTCACTGCAGGTTACAGCACAAAAGGTGGTATGCTACTATACTCGTATGTACAATAAACTCTATATAACACATGTCTGTTACAGTTTTATTTATGATATTTAAATACTTCACTTATAGTAACTTCATCAATATGACAAACATTAATAATTTAAAAGGATCAACTTACAAAATTTCAATCAATAAATGTATTACACTCACCGGTTCTTCTCCCTAATGTTTGGGGATATTTCATGTGCCAGTAACCAACTTCTGCCCAGCAGCACCGCTGTGTACAGCTGAAGTGCAAACACTGATATCACCAGTGGTATACCGTATATGCCTGTTAAATAATGATAATAATAAAAAAACAGTGAAATAATAAAAAAACAGTGAGATACTAAAATTTTAAAGTTTAAATTATAAATTACATATCTAGTGTGAGATCATTCATTCTACAACTTCTCCAATTTTATTTAAACACAGAAAGTGTACATAGCGACTTTCTAAACAAGGGAAACGGAAATATTTTAAATATACACACTTCACGTAGGATGTAAGATTGAAATACATCAATATCGTGTAGCAATAGCATGTAGGGTCTGCATCCTAACTGCGCCACGAAGGCGTCTAAATCTAAAATAAATAAATCTTAATCTAAATCTAAAATAGTGTATTCAGAGGGAACTTTTTTCAACATTTCGTCTCCACTTTCCGCTCTAAATCGAGACGCTGTATGATACGCGAGAGACGGAACACAACACTGTGTCGTACGAGATTGGGGGAGTGAAAATTGATATAATCATTCTCCCAAGTAAAGTGCGAACCCACAACAGTACGATACTGTTCTACTGTAGAAAAATCTATGAACATGAATCCATTATATTCTCACCACACGCAATAATACTCTTCGGTAAAGCTACAACCGGGAACACTCCAAACAGATCTACAATACAGAGCACAGTAAACAGCACGCTAAGGCCGCCGGTGGTCTCCCCCGCGGTGTATCTCTCGTGGAAAGATTTCACTTCAGTCTGTTTTAGGGCGGCGACTCCGGACACGCCTTGCACGTTGTCAGATCCTCGGAGAAGCTTCATTTTAACTGAAAGTAATGATATGTTTAGTTTAAAGCTCAATTCTTTATGATATACCCATCAAAAGGCATTGGAAACGGCTAAAAGATGTTCAAAATATGTGATATGTATTTTAAGTAAATATAAGCTTTCTTCTATCAACTAATTCATATAAACTTTAGTGAGATGTCTTGCTTAATACGCGTACCATTTTTCTACTGCAGGTACTTTTGATTTGCCAATACAATTAAAAATTTCAATGTTGTCAGTCGTACAGGAAACTACTACCGGTTCGAAGGGCAGTTCGGCTGAGAAGAGCCGACGAGATATTTAATAGTAGCTCTTACAAAATATTATTTTATTGAACTTAATTATAATAACTTATGTAAATGCAAACTATATTAATAGTTGTTTGTTCTTAACTCTGTTATGACCACTGCTTAATTACATATATAATGAAAAATAGATAAATCGCAAAGGCAGGAAAATAAGGATAAGGCACATATTGTAACAATATATGGACGAGGAAGAAGCGCCTAAGATATGTTTCTATCTTTTAAGATAATTTTTAGGTAG
This sequence comes from Philaethria dido, assembly GCA_033558755.1. Classification (NCBI taxonomy): domain Eukaryota; kingdom Metazoa; phylum Arthropoda; class Insecta; order Lepidoptera; family Nymphalidae; genus Philaethria; species Philaethria dido. Next base: position 83,159 of record JAKGSA010000669.1, read on the forward strand.
TCTGTGTTTTCGAAGGTTCTTTCTTTTTTTTACTTGCGCTTTTGACATGCCCAAATAATTTCACCACATGAATAATGTGGGAGAAATAATGAGGAACCATTATTCTTAAAAATCAAGCTTTCACTCACATACACTCAAAATAAAACATAAAATAATTATATTTAAAGTATTTATTAGGTCGAAAGTGGGCCGAATAGCGGATAATTTGTTTCTTTAAAACATTGCATTTCCTCAAATTGAGATGCATTTTTAAATCTCTTTAATAAATTGTAACAGTTCTTTAAATATTATTTTAAAATAATAATATTTTTTAATATTATCTGATTTAAATATTTTCCCTCCCATATTATACTCCTAAAAGTTATCATAAATAAGCTGAAAATGCATTTCTATGCCCTTCTAGATCAATAAACCTAAATAAAATATATATTTCTTTTTAGTTTCACTCTGTATCCTGCATATTGCATGGTAGAGGACAAAGCAGAGGGAACCTGAGAACCTAACCCAGGAAATGAAAATACTAAACATTTACATTTCCTGGAACAGGAATCGAACCCACAACCTGTCGCGTTTATAGTCGCGCGCTTGAGCCTCTGCGCCACGCCAAACGTTCAAAATAAAAAAAAACAATTTTTCAACCACGTACGTCATTTCCAGCACGCACAACAGGGTAGATATAGCATGTTATGTGGTGGACGTTGGAACTAAACGCTACGCTTGGTCTTATCAGAGTGGGATATTGACAATAATTTAAATATATACATTCCCCTCTGTGGAAATCGAACCGCATTACCGTGTTTATTATAGAATGCTGTCCCACTGTGCCACGACGGCAATTATTATATTTTGTTTCGAAATAGATTATTATCTGTGAGAATTAGAAATAGATGAGTACATATATAGATGAATATGAATCATAAAATATTAAAGACTACATTATACTTTAAAGTTATTAAAATTCTTTACTAATTGTCTCTTTATAAACAATGCATTATCGCTCAAAATTTAAAGTCGTTTCTAACATTAGGTTTCTCATAATTTACTACTAAATTGTTAGTGAAATCTAGATCATATCAAATCAAGCCAAGCGTTACAAGCTCTTACAATATATTAAAATTTTTTCCATTACTAACAGGCACAGCACAGTTGAAACTTCTGAGCACAGGAAGTTAAAATTTGACATGTAACATACACGAACCTTGAAGAGTGCAAGAGGGCAATGAGACAGAATTTTCCGAAATTACTACGGAAACAGGTTTTTACGATCCACAGTCAAACGAACGTAGAAATGCAAAATCCACCGCAAAAGATATCGCGAGTGAGCGAGTGACAACTGGTTTAATATAAAAAAGGTATTTGTTTTAGTTGTCCAATCTGATGAGTCTCTTCTTGCAAGTATACATGTTAAATTTCTGGACTATTTGATATGGAATTACACTATACGACGGCTTATTAGCTACAATGGTAACAAATAAGTGTGTAATAAGTGTACAGCAGTTTTACAAAAAAAAATCTAGTACATTCTGTTCGTCGCTTTACGCCAAAAATCGAGTACTTGAGTGTTAAGTGGAGTACCACGTTTTACCTTACCAAATAGGAGGAATTAAAATAATATAATCATTCCGACAAGTGGAATTGCGACAAGTCCGACGCAGTCCTACTGTATCATGCGCCGATCAAAAATCATCATCGGTGAAGGCAGGAGCAATGTAACCCACATTTGATTTCACCCCACGATTCGATGAAAAATGTTAATAGTATAGCAACGGTCATAAAGTTCATATAAACAAATTCAAAACTTTGAATTTGAATTAAAAACGAACATATTATTTCGTAATATTCCACTTTTACCCGACTTCGCGATGCAGACGAGGGTAATATGTTTGCCAGTGTATAGATATATGTATGTTTTTACTGATTTTAATAATTCTAACGTCAATCGATTCATCTTAACCTTAAAAGTGTCACTAAAGAATTGACAATAATCAAAATTCACCACAACCTTAGCCGCTATATTATCAAAATGAAAAAATAAAAATCAATGAATTGAGGTGTAAATTCAAAAATGAGTTTTGGGTTCCCTTTCTTTTAAGTTATAGTTTAGGATATATAACAATTTTGTTCCGGCGATGTTGTTGTTTCCGGCGGAAAGTGGGGAACGGAGTGCCTTAAAACTAGGTTCCCTCTGCCTACCCTGCTATATGCGGGATACAGCGTGAAGCTATGTATGTATGTATGTAACAATTTTAAAGTGAATACACAGTGCGTATACTTAAGTACATATTTAGTAGATGGTTGGACAGGTGTGCCAAAACTCAAAAACAATTATGCCCTATGTATTACATAGCCACGATCACCATACCGTATGTAATATGTCATGGTTATAAAAAAAAGAGATCTATCCAATAGTTTTATAGAGATCTATCCAATAGTTCCAGAGATTGGTGTGTACAAACAGACAAACCAATAAAGAAAAAAACATACATCATAATTTAGTGCGATCTTTATCTTTCACAATATTTTTTTCTTAATATATTCAATGTAGAGGCATTTTTTTAAAATATTTTATTTGTACCATCAATATAATAAATGATTGCCGCTATATAAAAACATTTTGTACTTACCTAGACATTAATATCCAATATTTTAAAAGAACTCCAATCTAAGTCATAATTTAAATCACATCCAATTTTTTAAATGTCTTATTTATATTAAGTTTTTACATAAAGCTACACAAATGTTATTTGATGATAAAACGATGATAAAAAGTTGTTATTCGTCTCACGTGAGAAAGGATACTGACTACTGTGGAAACGATTTTGAAAATTTTAAAGACTAGTTTTTTTAATAAAATTATGCCGACATTTTTGTGCCTTATTTAAATTTTTGAAAATGATGTGATTGGTGTAACAAAGTCATTAGATGTAGGTATGGGATTGCTCCATAGGTCAGTATTTAACATTGTTATTTATTTTGTAAATAACAAATATGCTTACTAAAATCGTCCTCCTCCTCGTCCTCCGTCTGGCCCGCGACCACTATCATGTCAAAGACGAACCGCCAAATATCTTATGATGTGTTCCGGTTCGATGGCATGTAAGCCAGGTTTTCCCCTTTCCCACCCATCCTTTCCCCAAAATGTGGTGGTTCCGATAGCGGACTACTACATTGTCCTCCCTTTCCATCTGTATCCTCTAGGTTGGC